>WSYH01017971.1:0-11121 GCA_036426205.1 Ascaphus truei
AATTAGTTGGATCCCAGCTGCCTAATCAAGGTGTGTTAAAACCCAGGTTGTAGACACATGGAGCTTGCTGTTGATGAGAGAGGAGTAAGCTGCTAAAGTGATTCCTGAAAACAAGGTCTGAGTAGCAAAGTAGTGAAACTGTGAACTGTCTGTCCCCTGCATAGAAAAAGGGTAGCTGCATATATATAAACTGTCTGCTAAAGAGAAACTGTTTTGTTCAGTTTGCTGAAGGAAAAGCCATTTTCGTTTGTTGCTGAAAAGAGCTATTTTTGTTTTGTGTACTGTATATTTTTCAAGGCAAAATAAAACAGTCTTGTCAAGAAACCCACGTGTGTAGTTGCATGTACCCTGCAACATATGGTGTCAGAAGTATGGCCACACACACACACACAAGAATGGAAGAAATGTTGAAAGCGTTTCTGTGCGAGCAGGCCCGGCTGCAAGCGGAGAGAGATGAAAGACTACAGACAGCACAGGATGAGTGGATTGCCAAGCTGCCGAATGAGGATCCAGAGTCTTTTTTACTAACATTTGAAAGAGTCGCCGAAGCTCAGGGCTGGGCTGCAGATCGCTGGGCAACTGCTTTGTCCCCGCTCCTCATAGGTGAAGCCCAGGCCTCATATCAGGGCCTCCCTACAGATCAGGCAATGGACTACCGCCAAGTAAAAGCCGCCATACTGGATCGCTTAGGTCTGACCCCAGAAACCTACCGGCAGCAGTTCCGGAACATGAAGTACACCGCTAAGATGAGACCCCGGGTCCTCGCTCAGCGATTATTGGACTTGTGTACGCGCTGGATAAAACCCGAGGAGTGCACTAAGGAGGCAATTCTTGAGCAGGTGGTTTTGGAACAATTTCTACAAGTAATACCCCCTCCCGCACGCTCGTGGGTAAAACGCCACGCTGCTGAAACCCTAGCTTTGGCGGTCCGACTCGTGGAGAACTACCTTGGGGCTGAGCAGCAGGAGAGTGTCCTGGACCCGACTCCACCGGCACTTGCGGACGCCCAAAGAGGGAGGTCAGATCAATGGGGAACCTACGGCCCGTCACGGAACCGCCAAGTCCAAAGGAAGGAGCAGTCGTTCCAGCAAGGACGGAGTCCAAATGCTGGTCCCCGCAGAGACCCTCATCTCCTTCCGGTTGTCGGCTCATCGCAAAGTGAGAGAAACTTCCGAGGACGTCGCCCAGAGGACACACCAGATGCCTGGTCTCCAGTAACCAGTCCAGTGGAGCGCTATCCACAACCCCATCCTGCGAAGGAACCCTCTCCATGTTCTGCCTGCGGAGAACAAGGCCACCAGTATGTGGACTGTCCACTGATGGATTGTTCATTCAGCAGAACCGTCGCCTCGGCTTTTTCTGGGGAAAATTACAAGCCCTGGCTACTTCCAGCCCTGATTGGGGGAAAAAACGTCCAGGCCCTTGTAGATTCGGGCTCTGGGAAAACTCTGGTCTTCCAGGAACTGTTACCGCCCAACGTGTGTTCTTTTGACTCCCCATGGAGCATAGAATGTATACATGGCGATGTAAAACCTTATCCGACGGCCAAAATCCGGCTACAGGTAAAAGGTCAGGAAGCTTACCTCGAAGTAGGAGTCGCTCCTTGGCTACCTGCCCCCGTTGTGCTCGGTCGGGACTGGCCTATCTTTGCAGACCTAATGGCCCCAGTCTTTCACGTGGAACCTCCTTCTGGGGCTCAGGAGAACCCTGGCAAACTGTTCCCCTTCTCGGCAGACCTTTTTCCCAGTAGACACCGGGTTCAAAAGACTCGGAAGCAAAGACGCTTGGACAAACAGGACTGGTTGCAGAAATCTGGGTCTCAAGGTGACCATTCTAGTAGTCAGAGGTCACAAGTGATGGCTGGGGATGGCCAAAGGGAGGGGGATATGGGCCCTGGAGATTTACCAGACCTGTACCTCCCTGACTTTCGCCAGAAGCAAAGGGAAGACGCAGTCCTTGCGAGACAGTATGACAAGGTGGTGAAAATTGATGAACAGATTTTAGATGCACAGGGGGTGATAGGATTCCCCCATTTTGAGCTATCAAAGGATATCCTATATAGGGTGAATAGGCAGACACAAACAGGGGAGGTCACCAGACAGATATTGGTTCCCAAGGCGTTTGTTAAATCTGTGTTCACTCTAGCCCATACTGTCCCTTGGGGTGGTCACCTGGGCAGGGATAAAACACTGGACCATATTTCATCCCGATTCTATTGGCCAGGGATGCATAGTAATATTGCTAAGCTATGTGCAGCATGTCCGGAGTGCCAGCTAACTAGTCCAAAAGGACAAAAACCAGCCCCTTTGGTTCCTCTACCCTTGGTGTCAGTTCCCTTTGAGAGGATTGGGGTAGACTTGGTAGGACCTCTAGAACCTTCTGCGAAAGGACACATGTTTATCCTTGTAATAGTGGACTATGCAACAAGGTATCCTGAGGCGTTGCCCCTGAGAGCAGCAACGGCGAAGCAAGTAGCCAACAAGTTGTTGGAACTGTTCTCACGGGTTGGACTTCCCCTGGTTATGTTGACAGACCAAGGTACAAATTTCATGGCTAAACTGATGCAGGATGTCTTAAAGTTACTAGAGGTCAAGTCTGTTCGGACATCGGTCTACCATCCACAGACTGATGGATTGGTGGAAAGATTTAACCGAACTCTAAAAGGGATGCTGAGGAAATTTGTAGACTCAGAAAAGAGAGCCTGGGATGAACTTCTCCCTTTTCTGCTGTCTGCAGTGCGGGAAGTTCCCCAGGCCTCCACGGGATTCTCTCCATTTGAATTGCTCTATGGCCGCCAACCCCGGGGTAACCTAGACCTCCTAAAGGAGTCCTGGGAGGAACAGCAGTCCCCTTCTAAGAATACCCTGCAATATGTACTAGACCTTAGGAAGTGCCTAGATGTGGTCGGCCATTTTGCCAGGGAGAATCTTAGATCAGCCCAGGACAGTCAGGAGAGACATTACAATCAGAATGCTCGCATGAGAGTGTTTCACCCGGGAGACCAGGTAATGTTATTGTTACCCAGTTGCGAGAGTAAACTCCTGGCCAAATGGCAGGGCCCATTCGAAATACTCCGCCGTACGGGTGATGTGGATTACGAGATCGCTCAACCAGGTTCCAGGAAGGGTAAACAAATTTACCATGTGAACTTGCTGAAACCCTGGAAGATGCAGCGGTCTCTTTTCATCCACCCGGTGGAGGAGGAAACGGACTTGGGTCCTCAGCCTCCACGGGAGAACATCGTGAGTGACGATAAAATCCCAATGGGTAAACAGTTGTCCTCTGAACAAAAAGGGGACTTGATAAGCAATAATTACACAATTCCAGGATGCTTTTTCTGACTTACCAGGACAAACTAACTTAATTTCCCATGCAATCGAGACAGCACCTGGGGTAAAAGTACGTTCCCGTCCTGATAGGTTGCCTGAAAGTCGTAGGGCTCTGGTAGAGAAGGAGGTACAAGAAATGTTACACTTAGGAGTGATTGAGGAATCATGCAGTGAGTGGTGTAGTCCACTAGTTATGGTCCCTAAACCCGATGGGAAGGTAAGATTTTGTGTGGACCTCCGAAAGGTCAATGCGGTATCCAAGTTTGACGCATATCCGATGCCAAGGGTGGACGAATTAATTGACGCCCTTGGTAACGCGGAATATATATCCACGTTGGACTTGACAAAAGGATACTGGCAAATACCCTTAGAGGAAAAGTCCAAATGCAAAACAGCCTTTGCCACTCCCATGGGTTTATACCAGTTTGTGACAATGCCATTTGGACTGCATGGAGCCCCAGCCACATTTCAGAGACTCATGGATAAGGTACTGAGGCCCCATAGGACTTATGCCGCAGCCTACCTAGATGACATTGTCATTTATAGTAAACACTGGCGGGCCCATCTAAATAGGCTGAAAGCGGTCCTCAAATCTCTAAGAGAGGCAGGGCTCACAGCCAACCCTAAGAAATGTGCCTTGGGTAAAGCGGAAACCAAATATTTAGGGTATGCAGTGGGAGGTGGAAAAGTAAGGCCACTAGCCGACAAGGTAGCTGCCCTGAAAGAAGTTTCGACCCCCCAAACAAAAACGCAGGTACGCTCTCTGCTGGGTTTAGCAGGGTACTACCGGCGGTTCATCCCCAACTATTCGGAAGTGGCAGCCCCTTTAACGGACCTCACAAAAAGTGTGCCCCTACACAAGTGGTGTGGTCAAGGGATTGTCAGAGAGCCTTTGAGGACATAAAAAGGTGTCTATCAGAGGGTCCCATCCTTAGAAGCCCAGACTTCAACAGCCCTTTTATAGTGCAGATGCATCAGAGATAGGGCTAGGGGCAGTGTTGTCACAACAGTTTGAGGGAGTTGAACCTATCCTTTTCCTGAGTAGGAAATTGTTCCCAAGGGAAAAAAATTACTCAGTGATTGAGAAAGAGTGCCTCGCAGTAAAGTGGGCAATCGAGGCATTACCTGGCAGGAGTCCATTTTACTTTGGTGACGGATCATGCTCCACTGAAATGGTTAAATAGCATGAAGGATTCCAATGCTAGATTGACTAGGTGGTATATGGCCCTCCAACCCTTCTCATTTGAGATTCAGCATAGGCCGGTAGAAGAGAACGCAAATGCTGACTTCTTTTCTAGAGAAGGGGTGGATGGTCGGGCTTCAGCCATGCATAGCCCCAGCCACACACTAACAGGGGAGGAATGTTACAGTGTAAATAAAAGCCACCAGTTATATGCCTGGAAAACCTATGTCTAGTCTGCATTGCAGCACTGACTAGGTTAAACTTCAGCTGGGAACCTCAGGACAATTAGTTGGATCCCAGCTGCCTAATCAAGGTGTGTTAAAACCCAGGTTGTAGACACATGGAGCTTGCTGTTGATGAGAGAGGAGTAAGCTGCTAAAGTGATTCCTGAAAACAAGGTCTGAGTAGCAAAGTAGTGAAACTGTGAACTGTCTGTCCCCTGCATAGAAAAAGGGTAGCTGCATATATATATAAACTGTCTGCTAAAGAGAAACTGTTTTGTTCGGTTTGCTGAAGGAAAAGCCATTTTCGTTTGTTGCTGAAAAAGAGCTATTTTTGTTTTGTGTGCTGTATATTTTTCAAGGCAAAATAAAACAGCCTTGTCAAGAAACCCACGTGTGTAGTTGTATGTACCCTGCAACAGTAAGTATAACTGTATTTATTTATTTTATTTATGTATGCTAATGCAGTGTTTAATAATGGGCAAATAATCTATTATCCATATCTGGATAATAGTTATTTTGCCCATTACTGTACTGTATGGGTTTGGGTGGAGGGGGGGGGGCGTGTATTGATCTGTTTTTAAATATTTATTTAAATATATATTTCTTTAATAGTGTAGAGGTGCAAGGGGTCTCCGGAGATGAACCACGTTGGTTTTATGTCCGGTATCTCTCTGCATTGAAATGTCCCGCGTCACGTGACCGGGACATTTCCTTGCATAGGAGATACCGGCACCCCATAAAGAGGCCTGTATCTCGGGAAGCAGGGGGTCCCTGGACATAAAACCAACGTGGTTCAGCTCCGGAGACCCCTTGCACCTCTACACTATTAAAGAAACGTATATTTAAATAAATAATTTTCGGGCGACATTTCAGCTGGGAGAGGCGGCTCTCTCAGAGCAGCTCTCTCTGCAGCAGAAATGAATCGCTGGTTTAGGCCTTTTCAGAGGCTCGATGCTCTCGCTGGCAGCAACTCGCCAGTTTTGGGCATTTTGCTATCACTGGTATTCGAGCCTTTCTGAATACCATGATAGCAACGCCAAAAAAAAAACCATTTTAAATTCCCTGGCTATTTTTTTTATTAACCCTCTCTGAATAAGGCCCTAAGGCCCTTATTCTGTAAGCTGCTACAGCGCTGATCCAGTGCTTCAGCACGGAAACCCCATTGAATTAAATTGTGCTATCGGTGTGAGGCTCACAGAATAAGGCCCTATGCACCTGATATGTGTATATTACTGTCAGTGCATCTGATATGTGTATATTAATGTCTGTGCATCTGATATGTGTATATTAATGTCTGTGCATCTGATATGTGTATATTAATGTCTGTGCATCTGATATGTGTATATTACTGTCTGTGCATCTGATATGTGTATATTACTGTCTGTGCATCTGATATGTGTATATTAATGTCTGTGCATCTGATAAGTGTATATTAATTTCTGTGCATCTGATATGTGTATATTAATGTATATGCATATGATATGTGTATATTAATGTGTATGCATATGATATGTGTATATTAGTCTCTATGCATATAATATGCGTGTATAATTCCTATGCATATGATATGTGTATATTAATGTGTATGCATATGATATGTGTCAGATTAGCTGCAAGGTTTCTTATGTATTTTGGAACTCATCAAAAAATATTTCAACCAATCACACGTGGGAACTTTCTAAGCAGCCAATCGAGCGCTGCCGTTTTCTGAAGCGGGAAAGTAGATCTTTCTGAATCAGCTAAGGGCATGCGCCTAGTTTGCTACCTTAGCTACTTGGCATTCAGAAGCCAACCGCTGATCTTGGTGCCTCAACATCTCGGAAGGCAATGTTAGCCGAACGACTTTCATTCATCCCAGGACGTGGATACTACACTTAGCCATCCTGCCCAATTTCTTCTCACCTCTGGTAGCATCTGTGGCTTTTCAAGTCCGGAGTCTGAGTAGACTCAGTGCACCATAGTTGGTTAGCCACCATGTCACTCAGAAAACCGGTTCTGAAAGTCCCAGCTTATAATACCTGTACACAAGCATATACTGTTTAAACACTGTAAAAAAATATACAGTTTAAAATATCTAAGTCTTTCTGGTTAAGGGGGAATAGATTAAGAAGCTCTGTAATTTCCTTACTAGCCATATTCCCTGCACCATTTTATAATAAAACTTATGACTGGACTTTAAAAGTCCCCTCACACACCTGTAGATGGTTGGAGCCCCCAGAGCCCCTAGGCAGGTTCGGTGACCTGGACAGTAAACTGAGTATCCCCCCTAACCTGGGGATCCCTACAGTTACAGGGATACTTTAAAAATCGCTTTTGCCCTATTTACCTTCTGGGCTATGCTGAATGAAAACAGGGAACCCAGCGATGAGTCGCGCAGAAGCATTTCCAAGGGGAGAATTTGCCGGGACAATGTATCATATCAGCATGGGAATCACGCATGATTCCCGGGTACATTTTTGGGGTTATCCAGCAACTCTGAACCCCCGACTACCTAGACACCATTCTGACAAAACTTTCCGTCAAAACCCCCCTTGAAACTCATACTGTAGCAAACCCTGCCGTGCCACTCCCTGCTCGCTGGCACTCCCTGCTCGCTGGCATCCCTATAAAGGTAAAAACACATCAAATGTTTTTTTGTCGCATCATTCTTGTAATGCAGATACAACAGTTAGGTCCAGAGCTGACACTCTAGGAACCCAAAACATGGTTCAGAGGTAAACCAAACGGGCTTAACTGTTTTTATTAAAGAGCCTGGTTACCCCCTCACCTCACACCCTGCACCTAGCAAAGTCTAGTTTCAAACCCCATCCCAAAGTAAGTGTGTCCTTTTTTGTCTGTATCACTGTGTGAAAGCGAATTCAGTCTTGATTGGGGTGGGGGAAGGGAGCGAGAAGGGTGAAAGCTTGGAGAAGTCGTCCTGTGCAGTGTCCCACGAAGTGAAGCAACAGAGTTTCTACTGCTGATCCATTGCTGTCCGTCGCAATCGCCTTCAACCGGATGTCGTCACCCGTTTACGGAAGTGACGTCAGACGCCATCCATCGGCGGCGAGGGTTGGAGTTGCGGGAAGGACGGGAGTACCTTCACCATCCAGGATCAGCATTTCAACTGTCTCACGAAAACGTTATGTGTACAAGTCATTGTACTTATTGTATAGTACATTTCCTATTTATTTTGCTATGCGATATAAAGTGTCTTGCAATCATACCATTGGTCCGTTTTTATATTTCCATATCAACCCCATTCCATCTGGACTGAGCAAATGACATCAGCAAGAAGTGTGTGTCTGAATTTACCTGAGCCAGAATCTATCTTCCTGTGTGAGAAATAACTCTCCAACACTGACTGGTCAGACCACTGCCAGTTTTATTACACTTGTTGTAAGTAGGAATTTCAACAGAGCCAAGACATCTACTAAGCTCCAATTGTATTGATATACTGCACTATATTGTTTGTATTTTTCTCATTTTTATGGTGTGTTCCTGTTTCACGCTCCCTTCCACCCCAATCAAGACTGCTTATGTGGGAATCCTTGCATATTCCTTGGAAGGTTGAGAAGTATCTTTTGGGTTACACATCATTACATTTATATTTGTTTTGTTTGTTTGCAATTTGCACTTGATATTTGTGGGGATCTTAGCGCCTTTTCAAATCACCTGGGTTCACTCTGAAAGCGAATTCATGCAGAATAATTACAATTTATTTCAACCTCTTGTTTTTCACAATGAATGATCCGGTAAAAAGGTGTCATAACATGGTCATGTTGTGAAAATAGTGAAATGAGAACTCAAATGAAAAGTTTCACATTAGTTTCCACTGAACGCTTTATGTGTGGGAATTAGCTCAAGTGTTTTAGATGGGACACTTTGGTATTCTGATATCCATGGTCACTCACCCAGAAGGTGTATGTGATGGTGAAGGGGTTAACCAGGCTCATCAATAAAGGTTAAGCCCATTGTTTACCCATCCGTGTGGTAGGGTTTCAGAGTGTCAGCTCGGACACCCAGGTGTCAAAAATGTATTACAGGAACTGTATACTGATTGTGCGACAATAAAGATTATGTATACTTTTGCCGTTACTGGGGTGCTGGGATCGGGAGATTTCTAGGCTGTAAGTTTCAGGGTGGGTTTGTCGGAGAAAGTCTTTACCGAATGTGTCTATGTATCGGGGTTCCAGAGTTATTGGATACCCCAAAAGTTGGATCCGGGAATTGGTGAGATCTGCGGATACATCCAAGCACATTACTCTGCCAAACCTGACTCTGAAAACGTTCTTACGATCACTGCCAAGATCCCTGCTGCAGCATCATCCAGACAGGTCAATGGGTATGAAGGTGGTTGTTAAAATATATCTGCACCTATTACACGGAGTCTCTCGCGTAGCAGGGCTCCCAGTATAGCAGAGATACCCACATCATACCAAGTTACATTGAACCTAGGTAGGGTCAGGGGCTCTCAGCTAGGTTATAAATCTGAGTAGGTTTAAAGTGTCTAAAAGTTAAAAGTTATTTCTCATGTGTTCCAAGAATGAGGCTAGTGATGTGGGGGAATAAACACTAATCCATCCCTGACACCAGAATAGGAACTCATAAATTTACACACATACAGTAGAAAACAGGGACACAATATATTTAAATGGTTATAATTTTAATAGGTATAATAATGGTAACTATGGTATTTGAACTGAGGGATTTCCAAGTCATGGATTCCGTCAGCCCAGATGGCCTCCAAGCTTGGTGCCTCTGTGTCTGTGTGGAGTCCGTACTTGAAAGACACAGGGATGTCAAGGGTTAGAACAGGAGGGGGTAGCACAATTCTGCTTGAGTACTCACATCCTGGGCTAACACAGGGCTATCCAGCAAAACATTTGCAGATCCCAGACTCTGTGGAGCCTGGGCCAGCGGGTGGGCTAGGTATGCAAAAAGGCGAGGTGCAGGTTGGTGCATGCCCCTTTAACTACCTGAGAAAAGGTGCTGCCCGGCTTTAATACCGGGAAATCGGTGATTGGCTGGCAGGAGAATTCCCACACTCTGATAGGCTGTACAGGTTAACTGGATGAGAGCCTGAAAGTTTCTAGAGAGGTTACAGCCAATCAGGAGCACAGATTCCAAGCGCCAAACCAACAGCGGCGAATTCAAAGTGCTCAGAACTTAATAGACGCGAACTGGCTTCAAGAATTTTCATGTCAGAAAAGTTCTAAGTCCCGCTTTTGAGAACGTAGCGGTCGCATCGGCATTGCAGCCGAAAACTGTTCCAGGACTTTTGTGAGTAACTACGCGTCATTAGAAAGTGCTCAAAAAGGAGATCTGAAGGAATTTCGTTCTGGAAATGGATTTATCGTTATATTGTTAGCCCCATTCCCAGCAAGTTGTGTAACTTGAATTGTGTAATTTGTGTGTCTGTTTTACAAGAAATAAATTACAATTTATTTTACCAACTTGCTCTGCTCAATCAAATGATCCGGTTATAAAGGTGTTGTAGAACCCGGTCCCGTGACAGTGTATGCTTGGTGGGGGAGGATATGTGACACAGTCCCAGATAGTAGGCAGCTTTCTGTCTGATTCATAGCAGAAAGTGCAGACATAGTGTGGATCTGCCCACAGGTTCACAGTCACTAAGGCTGGTGGATAGGCAATCCATACCGACGTTACAATGGTTGGTTCCCCCTCACCTGCTCTCCTAGTTGCAGGAACATTAATTAGAGCAGAGAGGGTTGGTTTTTCACTCTCTCTTATAGAGCCTGGAGGCTGGGAGGATGCTGCTCCCCTGGATCCAGTTCGGGTTAGACGGCCCCCTCACGTGTTGCAGCCTCTGAGAATCTATTGGGAAGCTGTTCCCAATCTGACTCCATATATAGAATAATCACCAAGAACTTTCTTTGCTGTGAAAAATGCCTATACCGACCAGGAATCAGGGAAACACCCGAAAAGCGCGACGTTTCAGGCCGGCGTGGCCTTTCATTAGGTAGGTGTTGGTGAAGGGCTCCCAATGTGTTCAACTGCACTCAAGCAAGACTCCAATGTGTGTAAATAACACACCGTGAGCCCCACTCATGCATTACATTTTACGGTAATATTATTCAAGGAAAACAGCAGCTCAGAGGCTTTTTCATTCAGATACAGATATCATATGCATAGAAATTATACACGCATATCATGCACAGGACATTAATATGCACCATCATATGCATAGAACTAATATACACATATCATATGCATAACACATTAATATACCAATAATGCATAGAATTTACACGCATCATGCACAGGCATTAATATGCACATATCATATGCATAGAAACTTAATATACACATTCATATGCATACCATTAATATCACATATCATATGCATAGGAAATTATCACGATATCATGCACAGGAGACTATG
>WSYH01017972.1:0-11468 GCA_036426205.1 Ascaphus truei
GCAGACCCCCGTGTGCAGAACCCCCTGTGTGCAGACACACTTCAGCTCTTGCAGACCCCTGTGCAGACCCCTGTGTGCAGACCAAACTTCAGCCCTGCAGACCCCCTGTGCAGACCCACCCCCTGTGTGCAGACACACTTCAGCTCTGCAGACCCCTGTGCAGACCCCCTGTGTGCAGACACCACTTCAGCTCTGCAGGACCCCCTGTTGCAGACCCCTGTGTGCAGACCACACTTCAGCTCTGTGCAGACCCCCCCTGTTGCAGACCCCTGTGTGCAGACACACTTCAAGCTCTGCAGACACCTTGTTGCAGACCCCCTGTGTGCAGACACAATTCAGCTCTGCAGAACCCCTGTGCAGACCCCCTGTGTGCAGACACCACTTCAGCTCTGCAGACCCCCTGTTGCAGACCCCCTGTGCAGGACACACTTAGCTCTGCAGACCCCATGTGCAGGACCCCCTTGTGTGCAGACACACTTCAGCCTCCCTGCAGACCCCTGGTGCAGACCCCCGCTGTGTGCAGACACACTTCAGCTCTGCAGACCCCTGCTGCAGACCCCCTGTGTGCAGACACACTTCAGCTCTGCAGACCCCTGCTTCTATCCTAGAACAAAAAATAATAAAAGACACAGTGTGGGGTTTTGCTGCCTTAAGAGACATGTACGTGTACATTTTTAGGGGCGGATTCCTCTAAAATCACCGTAACGCCGATAGAGATGGTAAATACAAACAGAGGCACCCAAGTCCCAGGCAATATGTATCTCTTGTAGGTTTCAGTCCAGCATGAAATCATGTCTTTATCATGACGTCAATATAAAATTAGAAAACATTTTGCACCAGTAATATCACGATATCATCAATATATGTAAAGTCGACATATCTGTTTAGCTTACACACTGGGGACTGTACATAGCCTACACAGCAACCCGTAAATTGACCATATAATCTGTCAACTTTCAGAATATTGCTAAATATGGTGTTTTTTAACTGTGTAAATGTTTTCTCATCTTTGTATTCAAGTTGAGATTAGGAGATGATTTTGGCGCTTGGGAGTGATACAGAAGTGAATTGTGGATTGGCCCTGATGTTAGGATATGCGGTGATGTTGTTTGTTTATTACAAGCATTGCCACGAACCACTTAGAAACGGTAAAAATTACAAAGAGAGCCCTGAGTATCACGTTCCGCTACTAGTCATTTAAGTGTGGTAGTAAAGTATTGTGGTGGGGAGGTGGGGGAGGATTAGCAGGTCTGTACCTGCAAACCTGTAGTAGCTGTGGTCCCGGTGAGGACGTGAGACATGGCCCCAGGCACCCAGGTTCAGAGCAGGGCCCTATGGGAGGTGAGGGACCTGACAAAAGAACCTAGCTGGCGGACGATCACAGAAGTTGGGTCTGGGATCAGCCATAGGGCCCCGGAAGGACAGGGCCAGGACAATTGTCGAGCTTCTCCCCCACACCCCTTGTCGGTGGCCGAATGTAAGGACGATTCAAAAGCTGTTTTCATGCTGCAGAACACCACTGAAAATCCTCTGTCTTTAGCGCCCCGTGTAAGAAACCTGCCCACAAACCTTGGTTTATTTCATGTACATTTCCAAGGAAGGCTGGCATACACCAGCTCCGACCTGGTGGTTTAAAAGGCACATAAAGAGCGAAAAGAAAATGTATGGCTAATTGAGGCTAAAATGAATACATGGATGTGTCCTCTTCTATGGCACCATATAGCCACTCACACCCCTGCTATAGACATGGGCCAAAAGGCTGCAAATTGTTATATTGGACCTTAAGAGTGACCCCAACAATTGTTGAGAGATAACATTTGTAATTGACTTTAACCACCAGTATAACCCCGTAGCATCCCCTTAGCGGCGCCTACTGTAGAGGTATAGGTGGTGTTGGTGACTCCCAGCTTGTAGTGGCCACGCAGGTGTGTAGTTGCCATAGTGCTCCCCGGTGAAATTGGCGACCATCAGCATGGATCGGCTACCGATATTTTTGATCTCCAGGCCCTGGGCGCTTGTATCCGTGTGAGTCCAGTAGGGGAAATAATCAGAAGCCAAAATTACTACAAGGAGCAGATAAGCTAAAACTCTGTATGTCACATCATATTATTAAGATAATAGGGCCATGCAGGTGGCCTTAATATGGCCGTTCAGGTTGCCCTAATACGGCCATACAAGTGACCTTAATACAGCCATACGGTGGCCTCTAATACGTCATACAATGGTTTAATACGGCCATAGAGGGGGCCTTAATACGGTCATAGAGGTGACCTTAATACAGCCATACAGGTGGCCCTAATACAGCCATACAGATGACCTTATTACGGCCCGTACAGGTGACCTTAATACAGCCATACGGTGGCTTTAATACGGCCATACAACTGACCTTAATACGGCATGCAGTGGCCCTAATAGGCCATTAGGTGGTCTTAATATGGCCATAAAGGTGGCCCTAATATGGCCATACAGGTGGCCCTAATATGGCCATACAGGTGGCCCTATATGGCCGTAAAGGTGGCCTTAATACGGCATGCAGGTGACCTTAATGGCCAGTACAGGTGGCCTTAATACAGCCATACAGGTGGCCTTAAATGGCACATACAGGTGGCCTAATATGGCCATACAGGTGGCCTTAATACGGCCATAGAGGTGACCTTAATACGGCCATACAGGTGACCTTAATAAGGCCATAGAGGTGACCTTAATACAGCCATACAGATGACCTTATACGGGCCGTACAGGTGAACTTAATACAGCCATACGGTTGGCTTTAATACGGCCATACAACTGACCTTAATACGGCCATGCGGGGCCCTAATACGGCCATACAAGTGGTTTAATACGGCTGTACACAACACTTCCATCAATTTGTTTCCCTGAGCCTTTACAGGGCAATGCTGCAGCACTGTTATTGATACCTAATTAAAAACCCAACTCTTTGATTGTCAGCTTGTGCTAATAAAGGGGTCAAGTGTGCTCAATGACCTTTTATATTAGTAATGACAATATGTTTTCTTGTTTTCTTATTATATAACTGATCAGTTACACAGCACGGTGCATAGAAAGGGTCAGAACAATGAATACTGCCTAAAAACTTACAATCTAATGTGCGAGGCACAGATAAAGTAACTTGCTCAGGTGAGGGATGGGATTCAAACCAGCTTAACCGTACCTGCTTCAAATCCAGCAACATTACCACCAGGATACTCCTCGGTGGCTGAAATATTCCCCCTCCTCCCCCACAAGCCACTTTGCAATATCAGTTAGGGATTGTACGTACTGTATGCCTACCTACCCTGTAGCTCTACAAGAAAATATTTATATATATGTATATATTTTTCTATTACTTATTATCCTCTCTGCCCAGGATCCCCTCCTCATCCTGTGGATCGGCTGCAGAGTGAAGCATCCAGCCAGAAAGGCGAAGATGCGTGGTTTTTCGCTGAAGACCTTTCACTCGGATCAAGTTGACCTGTTGTCTTTTTGTGCCACAGCGTGTTCGATATACACCAATGAACTATGATAGGGCAGCAATAAACTCTGCTCCTTAAGACAGTGCCATTGCAGTAATCTCCCACTTGCCTTTGCAGTGTACGTATCAAGCTGTGGATATATACAGTAAAGTAAATTGCAAACATGTTTGGGTTTAGAGCAATGAACCCCACCCCCCATCCGTTCCCCAGCATGGAGTGAAGACCAAGATCCACCTCCAGATGGACGGTAAGCATGGTGGGCGGCTAGAGCAGGTAGAACCAAGCTCTCCCAATCATACCTCATTCGCGCCTTCTCTGAGCCAAATACTATTCCACGCGAGTAGGCCGGTGGCAATTTACCTAGTGTCATCTTTTGTACCACTCAAAATCGGGCGAGGGGCCAGCGCCGATGCCTCACAGCGGAGAACGTTTTGTTTGCCGGTGGTAGCTTCATTGCTCTTGGATTCAGTGATGTAGGAGGGTCTGTAGAGACATACAGAGCACTGAAGACATTCATGACTGGCAATGGATAAAACAAATCATATTATATGTACTATAGAACGGGGGGCCCAACTCCAGTCCTCAAGCTTCCCCCCCCCCCCCCCCCAACAGAGCCAGTATAAGTGGCTCAATCAGAGGCTCAGACTGAGACTGATTGAGCTACCTGTGCTGAAGAGCAACAACTGATTGAGCCACCTGTGCTGAAGCAGGGATATCTGAAAACCTGACCTGTTTCGGGGGTGGGGGGGGGGGGGGTTGGGGGGGATGGGATTGAGGACTGAGTTGAGCACCCCTTGCTAAAGAACATTTTGATAAAGAGACAGGGTGGAAAATAATTTTCACATGCTCGATTACATCAAAATATTATTTTTGGTTTCGCCCACACACCTCATAGCAAAATCTCTGTGGTTATATTGCAGAGAAAGCTGATGTAAAATACAGTAATAAGGGATTATTTTAGTAAAGATTCTTTAAAAGCCCGGTGATTGCGCCTCTGAGCTCTGTGCTGGTTTCTTCATTACTCGTCTGCCCCAACCTTACGAGATTGCTCATCCTCAGTTATTTCTATTCTATTGACGTTACGTTTCTTTTTCATGTAATGTGTCATTCCGGTATGACTTGTGGGTATCAATTTGAAAAATACGAACGGTGTTAAATTATGAAACAAACATTCAAGATGACAAGAAAGAGACAGAGAAAAAGTCACAGAGGGTACGTGCTTCACGTCCCCCGCCACTCTTGCAAACCCTGTCCTGCTGCAGACATGGTTACAGAATGGGTATCTGAATGGAGGAAGGTCATTCTTAAGGAGGCTTCAGTGTAGAACGCTGAAGACCTGAGGAGTTATATGCAATAAAGTATTGAGGGCTTTGGTCTAGATCTACTGACCAGGCTATTCCACAAGACACCTTCTAGAACCGGAACCGGTGGCCAAATTACCAAGCCGTGTTTGACGCGGGGACACCTCTCCGGAGATGGAAGACCATCAGCCGTTAACTGAATGAGGGACTGCACTTCCAGCGTCGGACAGTTCCTTCTCGAAGAGGACTGCTTAGCAAATATGGCCCCTTAGGTGAAATGGGCAGTCCAGCGGGTACTCTTCCAGCGTTGGAAGGGGTGTTGTGGAATAGCACACATTTAATAACATTGGAAACTATTTATCTGTTTGCAAAATGCGCCAACACTGATGGGGAAAAAAAATGAGTCCCGATAAACAATGCTTTCAATGGGATTGTCTTAACCTAATAAATGTGGGGCCAGTTGCTTGCCTAAGATCTGCACTGGGGAGCCTCACACAGTTGCCCCATAATGTGTTTTGTCATAGCATTTGTACTGGGAGGAGACATATCTCAAAGCCAGCAGCAAATAGGAACACGACACTAAAAATAACACATCGGTCTGCACATGATGTTTATTCTTGGTCATTCTGTGCTATGTTGGATTTTTTTTTTTTATTTACAATCTTGCTACCACTGAATGCTATATTCTCTAGGTCATTATGACATCATTAAGTCAGGCACGTGACAAGCTGTCTGAGTTACTCGGCGAGCGAGGAGCTGCATACACAGAGGCATGTTCCATGAGAGAGGACAGTTGAATAATTGGAATGTTAAAATACAAAATTATGGCCTGTGACACATACCGGAGATGATGAAAGTAAAATACTCATCTAGTGAGAGAGGTGTTGTACGTCTGCTTTTAAAAGTTGGTGGCTGGAATAACTGGTCGCAGTTTGAGGTGAAAGGGGAGAGAACATATCAATTGAGAGCATGTCAATTCTAAGGCACATATTCACTCGTCTTCCCTTCTCACATAGCAAACCCCAGTTCAACTGGGTTCATTCTGCCTATATTCTAAATGCACATTTACAGAGAGACAGCAATCCTTCCACGTGGATGGAAACCTGATGCAGAAGAGTCAAGACGAGAACAAACAAAACACTTCTCCAGGCTAAACCAGGCTTACTGGATGTCGCTTACTTCTCCATTGCACCATCCTCCCTGTAAAAGACCCGTGTCGGACACTTATTCCCCAGGTTAGAAATCACTCCATTGCATCTATAAAGCAACACACACATGACAGCCTGCTTTCTGAAAACCCGTCAATACATTTCCTTGAAATCCTATTCTGGGTCTATATTTATTCCCTCATCCTTACGCGCTGTCTGAAAATGATAAATCTGTCAAGCTGGGTTTTTTTTTTGTTCAATGCTAACAGATCTTTTGTGAATAACCTAATCAAGTGCCAAAGAATTCTATGTAATGCTTATGTGTATTGGATAATGTATAAGTGCTTAAATCAGGAGGAACACTTTTAAAGCTAATTTTGAAAATAAACATGCTGAAGTATATAAAAGGGGATAATGAGTATATGACTACATTGTTTCAACTGTTCAAATCTTCTTCTGCTGAGAACAATAAATAAAAATACCACTGTGGTGCATTGAGTCTCAGGCAGGTACTGCAGCCCTAACTTTCCCCATTATACAGTAGCCTTAGCAAACAGCGCTTCTATGCAGCTATGGATTCTGGTAATGGTCATGACAATCAAATGAGCACAGGTGTGTCCACTTTAACTTTTATCCATTTTCTGAGACCCCCCAACCCATAACCATTGGTACCAATAATGCTTGCTGCTACCCTCCTCTTTTCACACCTATGCCTGTTAGCCCTTTGTATCGCTTGTAGGAGAGAGCTCCGTTTCCTGGATATTACTGCTGTTTGGCAGGTACTACACACAATCTGTGTGTTGAAGCTACTTAATAGAACCAATTTTAGTTCATACTGGAGTTGCATGTGTTGTTAGCTCCTACGGCAGGAACAGAGAAATTGGTTAAATGAGTTGAAATAACACAGTCACATTTCCACTTACTTTTTTTTTTTTTTTTTTTAAGAATTTAAGTCATTTTGAAGTTATTTAATTGAAGCTGAAAAGCTGAGCAATGGAATCACCAATAACAAAGGACCACAGATTAAACACCACGCGCTGCTTCTATTCGTGGCAAAGGGTTCGGCATACTGTACATTGCAAAGTTGCAGGGTTCAGGGGCTAAGTTACAAAATGGAAATCATATGGAAGCATTTTTAAGAAACCACAACAATATATTGCCCCCATCATTTATTTTTCCATACTGGAAAAACCACGTCCATTTCCCTATACAGTTTGTGTTCCACATGAAAAATGAGATGGCCAAGGTAATAGAAAGCAGGACAAATAAGAACTATATGTAACAATGGTACATGCATCTACAGGGAAGGAGCATTGTCATGACATGTACAGTAGTAGAGATGCTCATGCTTATTTTAAGGGGGAGGAGGGGGTCTGCAGAGCTGAAGTGTGTCTGCACACAGGGGGTCTGCACAGGGGGTCTGCAGAGCTGAAGTGTGTCTGCACACAGGGGGTCTGCACAGGGGGTCTGCAGAGCTGAAGTGTGTCTGCACACAGGGGGTCTGCACAGGGGGTCTGCAGAGCTGAAGTGTGTCTGCACACAGGGGGTCTGCAGAGCTGAAGTGTGTCTGCACACAGGGGGTCTGCACAGGGGGTCTGCAGAGCTGAAGTGTGTCTGCACACAGGGGGTCTGCAATCAAGGGTCTGCAGAGCTGAAGTGTGTCTGCACACAGGGGGTCTGCACACAGGGGGTCTGCAGAGCTGAAGTGTGTTAATTTCAGCTCCGGGGACCTGATTCCCGAGAAACTTTCCTCCGTAGAGGTGCTGGTATCTGCAGCCAGGGAACTTGTGTGCCTAAAGAAATGGCGGGCCAATAGGAAGCCGGACCATCATCCCTTGCAGCTTCCAATTGGCTCATGTGACCTGGACATCATAACTCCATGAAGATACTGGCACCCGCTTTATGCTGAATAAACAAGAATAGCAATCACTGTCCCAGAAGAGATCTCCCCCTGCAGCTTCTGTGATATCATCACATTGCTATCTATAGAGCAGCTCTTCTCTGGGTCTCCGTAGGGCCCTGGGACTGGCCATTCTCTCAGGTGGGGGCAGGAACCACGACATCAGCGTTCCCAGCTGGCAGGGACCTCATTATTAGGATGTATTGTATACAGCATTGTGTAACTGCACAGCTAAACTTGCGAACCATGCAACATTTCCCCATTTTTACACTTAATAACAAGGATCACTTTTTTTCAACGTTTGAGAGAAAGAAAGACCGATTTAGGTAGAGTACTTACTGACTTAAATACCTCCTAAAACACTCATCTACCAGGTGGTGAGATACCTGTGAACACACCGGACAAACCTGGGAAATATGCACATTTACATATTTTAAATGATCTGATGTGCATATTTAGATGAGGTTATTTCCCAGGTATCTCGGTTGTGTTCACTGGTGTCTCTCTAATGTTGTACAGTATAGAGGAGTGTTATAGTAAGTATGTAGGTCAATAGGTATTCCTTCCAAATAGGACTTCTTTCTCTATTGCGGTTAAGGACCCGAGCTCCCTCATGCCCCCTCCCAGCTCTGCACCTACTTTTGCAACCCTCCTGTCTTGTTGTTAATGGACAGTCCCAGCTGATCAATAAGGAGAAAACTTCAAAAACCCGAACAGAAGGAGATTTGTGGGTTACCCGTTAAAACATAAAATCCATAATCATGTAACAATTAAAATTACAGGTTTTAGATACACTACAAGATGATCCTGCCATCCTGCCACTCTGATTTGAATGGATGGGACTCCATAGATTTCTTAAAAGCTGGGAATGAATGAGATTGCCTTCCAATGAATAATACTTAGCAAAGGACTATTAATAAAAGACCCTTCTTCTGAGATTGAAAGCACCACTTGTTTATTAATCAATTATTTAGTGCGTGGGTTCATTAAATATGAATGTTGCATGCCATAATTTTACTGTTTCTAAAGGACTGAGAGAGTAACCCTTTCAGTGGTGTGATGAAGTTTTTTTATGCCATATGTTTAAAAAGCTTTAACATGACAGTATCATTTGTACAGAGTGTTAAAAACTGCAATTTATTTTTAATGTGCCAAGTACTTTTAGTTTGGTCATAATTCCCATAATGTGGTCATTATATAGACATGTTTAAGTGCTTAATACTTTGGGGAGGTATTTGCATTTGAGCATCAAAAACATATCCTTTAGCAAACGGTCTGCAGGATTTAGAAGGTCATATGTCATGTGTCAAGGTCAAAAAGATAAATGTTTTCATTAAACTGATGCAAATATAGTAATTTCCTATCTCAGGTCCCCGTATAGCAGATTCCCAGTGCTGGAGGAGAGTTCTGCTCAATGCTGCCCTTCTCTATCATTGGGAATCGGCTTCATATCATATTGAATGGAGTCAATACGCCATGAAGCTTCTTGTCCATGTCAGGGAAGACATGAGCAGCATGTTTACTAGACGACAAAACTCTCAAGCAAAGTGCTTTACTTTGTATTTGAATAAGAAAGGAATATGGGGACGGCGTCCGTGCTATGTTTAAATGGAAAAATCATGGCCCATATTCACAAAACCGAGCGGTTCCTTAAGACACCTTGTGGTTCGAGAAAACACCGTACCTCGTTGGAGTGGTCCCTAGTTTATCACTGCTTGTTAAGTGTGGCCCGGTGTACGTAACATAATAGGATATGCCATTCCCTGTATCGCTTTCCTTCTGTGTGCAGCAAATCTTGTCTGTATGTAGATTAAGTTAAGTTTGAACATTTTAGCCCTCAAATGTTTAAAAATATACGAAGGAGCTGTACAAAATGGCGCCCAGGGGACATTCAGATATCTCTCCTCAAGTTTGTGAATCCGGGTAGTTGGCTCCAGTTATTGGTATATAAACAGGGTGGGGATGGATATATTCCTTTGCCGTGTGGTGTTACATTGACTTAATCCTCCTACGGTCCGTACCTCGGACAGATAAGCCAAGTATACTGGTACACCCTTACATTACGTAGGTGTACTCATAATGCAGTATTATCTCATGCTTTTGGCACGAATAAAACTGGAAAGAATGAGCCGCCCAAAATATTTGTTTTCAATTTAAGGGGTTCATGTTAAAATGGACGTGAAGCAAATAGTGACACACTTTGAGTGCTCATTGTCATGTCATTACCCAGAATCCCCTGGCTGCAGTGGAAGCACTGCATGGTGAGAGATAATGGGGAAGGGCAGGGTTGCAGATAGGGTTGCCAGGTGTCTTATCCTTAAAATACTGGACTCAATGGTGAAAGGTACGAAGCGCTCAAAGTCGGTGGGGTGGGGTCTGTGGAGAGTGGTCTGTGGAGAGTGCGCCCTCCCCCGAATCATCATCATCTCATCTCCCCCCCATCATCATCATAGTACCCCCTCATCATCATCTCATTTCCCCCCATCATCATCATCATCATCATCATCTTATTTCCCACTCCCATCATCATCTCATCTCTCCCATCATCATCTAATTTCCCCCCATCATAATCTCATTTCCCCCCATCATAATCTCATTTCCCCCCATCATAATCTCATTTCCCCCCATTATCATCTCATTTCCCCCCATCATTATCTAATTTCCCCCCATCATTATCTAATTTCCCCCATCATCATCTCATTTCCCCCATCATCATCTCATTTCCCCATCATCATCTCATTTCCCTCACTATTTCCCCCCCCATCATCATCTCATTTCCCCATCATCATCTCATTTCCCCATCATCATCTCATTTCCCCCATCATCATCTAATTTCCCACTCCCATCATCCATCATCATCTCATTTCCCACTCCCATCATCATCATCATCTCATTTCCCACTCCCATCATCATCATCTCATTTCCCACTCCCATCATCATCATCTCATTTCCCACTCCCATCATCATCATCTCATTTCCCCATCATCATCTAATTTCCCCCCCATCATCTCATTTCCCCATCATCAATCTAATTCCCACTCCCATCATCATCATCTCTTTCCCACTCCCATCATCATCATCTCATTTCCCACTCCCATCATCATCATCTCATTTCCCACGCCCCATCATCATCTCAGCTCCCCAGCATCATCTAATTTCTCCCACATCATCTATTTCCCCCCATCATCATCCTCATTCCCCATCATCTTTCATTTCCCCCATCATCTATTTCCCCCATCATCACATCATTTCCCCCCATCATCATTTCATTTCCCCCCATCATCTAATTTCCCCCCATCATCATTTCATTTCCCCATCATCATTTCATTTCCCCATCATCTAATTCCCCCCATCATCATCTCTATTTCCCCCATCATCATTTCATTTCCCCCATCATCTAATTTCCCCCCATCATCTGTATTTCATTTCCCCCATCATCATCATTTCCCCCATTATCATCTCATCTCCCCCCATCATTATCATCATCTCCCACTCCCATCATCATCTCATTTCCCACTCCCATCATCATCTCATTTCCCACTCCCATCATCATCTCATTTCCCCCATCATCATCATATCATAATCCCCTCGTCATCATCATCATCTCATTTCCCCATCACCATTCATCTTATTGTTCCCCTCTAAT
>WSYH01017973.1:0-11468 GCA_036426205.1 Ascaphus truei
TACAGTACATTCTTTAATATCTTTAAAATAAAAATATATAAATCCTGTAAACAGTATACTGTAAGTACTGTACATATAATGTAAAATAACCCGTTCTGTGGGTCTGAGCGGGTTGAAATTTACCTGGTCCTCATGCGGGAGGACTCTTGCCACAGTGGCAAAATATCAGCCTTCCAAGACCCCCGAAACCAGAGATACAAAAAGACAGTTTAAATGCACATTACCAAAGTGGCTTTTTTTCTGCCATGCAAGTCAATGGCAGAAACCTGAACTTTAACATCACCCTGACTCCGTTCTGTTGCCTCGAGAGGGTCGCAATTTGCCATGCAATCCTGCCGCAACTAGGACTACATGGTCACCGAATATGAGCCCTCTAGGTCAAACAGAACCGGAGTTGTGGGTTCCAGGTTTCTGCTCATTCTGACTTAGCCGGTTCAAAGCTTTCTCCGCCATTTGCGCTCAATGGTAGGACCCTCCTCGCCGGCGTGACCCTTTCTCACCGCCATTACTGCTGGGACCCTGTTGGGGTCAAGTGAGGAGGTTCCTAACATCTAGGGGCAAAATGAATTTTATTTCTAGGTGCCCTAGAACAGAAGTTCCCACGCCAATTGACCTAGTTCCCACGCCAATTGCCGTAGTTCCTACGCCAATTGCGCGACCAGCCAGTTAAAAAACAGTGCAGCAAGCCTCTACAGTACATCTGTTACACTGGCAAAGGAGCAAATGGAAACAATGTGAGGCAATTCAACATGGTCTTTTATTGGTGGAGTCAGTACAAAAACATTTATTTACAATATTGAAACATTTAAAGTGCACAGCAATTCTAACCATCAACACACAATAATACATTCTGCAGCCTTTATTAAATTCTTCTGCCACAAAACATTTTTGGTGCATGGGGCAAAGGGAGTTAAAGTGACATTTATCTTGAATTAAATGATGGGCCCTGAAGCTTGAAAAAAAAACCAAAGTCTGCATTGATTAAGGAAAACAATTCCGGAAAGATTGTTTTTTTCCCCAAAAAATTATTTCCCGGGAAGGGGAGATTTTACCGGGGATGCGGATTTGTTTTGCAAAAAAAAGGCACCCACAACAGTTGTGTTTTTACACAGACCCCAAGAGTTGAATGAAAAGGGCTTGCACGTAAGGTTCATGAATTTACTCAGGACATTTCCGTTTGGGCGGAGGCGGGGGGTTGTTGTTTCTTCCAGCAGGCCCAAGACGGAAAAATTTATGAAACAAACCCAAGAGGTTTCTTTTGTTTTTTTTTCTTTCCCTGGTAAACCCCAAACCATGTTATTGTGTTGGGTAAGTTCATGGAGTGTTCTCTGAGGCTTGAAGGGCCGGGTTCCCTGTTTGTCCAGCGGGGGGGAGGAAAAGCCTCATTGGTAGGGGGCTGTTTAGCTAATGTCAAAGGGATGGTGGGGGACTTGCGGCGTGGAATTCCTAGGATGCCCTCTTGGACGTGTGAATTTTTCCCAGTGGCTAGGAACCGCAGGAAGGAAAAGTAGTTAAAAAAAAAGTAAGGGGGTCACAACAAAGCAGGAGATCCGAAAAAGGGCAAGCAGGTTTTAGCGGAAGAGTCCCAGGAGGGAAAAAACCAAAAGCAGGGGTCCGAGGGGCAGGATGCATGTGCGCGGAAGTCAAAGAAAACATTGGCCAGGGGGGTCCGAGGAAAGGGCGGCAGGTAAGCGATAAAAAAAAAGTTCAGGAGGAAAAACAAGGCAGAAGGTCGGGGCAAACGAGGGGGCGGAGGGGGAAAACCTGGGAGGAAACCATTTGGGAGATAGCCAATAGGCTAGAACAGCAGGGAGTAACGGAACCCACGGGAAAAAAAACCTTGCAATAAGCTAAAGGGAAAACCAGTTAATTAAACAGGGGCAAGGGGGAGGAAAACAAGGAAAGGGAAAGGTTTATGGGTTTTTATTATAGGGGCAAGGGCTGGAGGAAGGTGGGAGAATTGGGTAGTGAGGGCAGGAAGGTGTCGGGAAATCAGGAAGTCGGGGCAATTGTTTCACTTTTAAGGGTACCAGCAGCCCAAATTCCCGGTGGGAAAAACAGGAGTTAAGGTTAACTGCCAAGGCTGAAAAAAGAAAAAAGAACATTGAGGAGTGGCAGGCTATTTTTTTTATCGCCGGGGGCCAAAGCATGGGGTACAGCAGGCTTAGTAAGAGGAATATTTGGGAAACACATGGTTTCTCATTAAATAATTAATCAAAAAACATTAGGGTGAATACCTTTGGGTTTCACAAAAACCAAAAGGGGACCTTGAAAAACTTTCATAAAGGGGCCAGGGAGATTGTAGAATAAAAAAACTGAGGGAGTCTAAGTCTCAAGTAAAATTAGTAACATTAGCGGATTGGATGTTTTTGGCAGGGAAAAGGAGAAAATGGTAGAAAGATATATGGTGGACCCAGGCTTTTTAAAAAACATGTCTAGAAAGAAAAAAGCCCACACTTTATTTCCGTGTATAGTTTGATAAGCCCTTTGGGGTAATTAAGTAATAAAAAGGAAATAAGTCAAAAAAAAAAAACACCCATTGCTGTGGCGTTTAAATTAAAAACCAGGTAGAGGAGGAAATGGACAAAGAAGAGGAAAGGGCGGTTTAGATTTTTAGATTGTCTTTATAGTCAGAAGGATGGAAAGGGGACATCGTATAAGGAAAAGGTATAAGGGGAAGGTAACAAAAAATTGCAAACGGGGGCAATCAAATAAGGGCAAAAAAGAAACTGGGATAAGTGTGACAAAAAGGATTTGCAAATAGGGGGAAAAAAAAGTAATAGCCACCCCTAAAAAATGTTCTTTATGAGCGGACCAGTTCATAAAAAAAAAAATGGGAGAAAACAAAACAAATTTTCAGTGTGAGAGATGTGGTAGGCCGGGCAGATATATGGGAGATAAGGAAAAAAGAAAAGCAGCGGTTATTTTTTAAAAACCAAGTCTTTGGGCCTCTGTGTTTAACTAGGGAGAAGAATTCACGTTTCAAATAGTAGATGTTTTTTGTTGCCCGCAGGAGGGAGAGCCACAAAGCCCCACAACCTTCATATATGAAAATAAAACCCAATTGGGTAACGCGGGGAAGGAAAGTGTTTCATTAAGGCGACTTGCTTGATAAAAATAAAGTAAATTACGTCACCCCGGCCCCGATGGACACACCATCCAAAGGGGTTTCTCAAGAGGTTAAGGATCAGTAATAGGGGCCAAAAAGCCCATTCAATTTAATATTTAGGCGGTCCATTTCCACAGGGGGGGGCTCAAGTGGTACCACAAGGAAAAAGTGGGCGTAAAGACAGGAAATGGAGGGGTTTGGTGGGGGAACTATATTAAAAAAAAGGAGCTTAAGAAAGCCAACAAAAAAAGGGGAAAATAACAAGGGGACCTGTAAGCGCGAACTTTAATTTTAAATGGGGGAAACGAAGGGTGGGGGGGAGGGAAAACTGTACTAGAAGGTTGAAAATTACAGGGAAATTATTCAGAATACCTTAATGGGGAAAAACAAAAATTATTTTAGAAATTAAGTTTCAGCATGGGATTTATGGGGGAAGGGATAGAGCATGCCAAAACTAACCTTATTTGTGCTTTGAGGATGTACAAGGAAGGAGAAGAGGGATTTAGGGACCAGGGTAAATGGGCAGTTGATTGATTGTCTACTTAAGGAATTTTGGCAAAAGGGCTTTTGACCGGTTTTCCACAAAAACGGGGGGGGTACCCAAAAAATAAATAAAAAAGGAAAAAAGTTGGGGGAGGGAACTCCGTAATAAACGCGAGCAACCATGGTTTGAAAAAAAAACTGGTTTTAAAAGGGGACAGGGACCAACAGAAGGGGTGGGGTCATAAAATGGGAACTTTTGACAGGTTGGGGGGGCTTAAAGACGTGGTTTGGAGTGGAAGTAAAAGTTTTGACCTCCAAGGAGATTCACCAGTAAACTGGGGGACCCCCTGCCTTTTCTAATTTGTTTATTAATGACATTGAGGTTTAGGGGCATTCGAGAAGGGGCAAAGGTGTCTCATCTTTGCAGATAACTAATTGGTTTAAGGTAAGTAGAAATCCAGGCAGGCTGTATGAACTTTTCTCTTCAGAGGGGACTTGGAGAGACTGGAAAAAAACGTGGGGCAGGGTAAATGGGCAGATGAGATTTAATACAGATAAATGTTTTACGGGTATATCTGCATTGGGGGGATGGCAAAGAATTAAAACAGGGCGACGAATTAAACAAAAAAATTAAGGGGGGAAGGAAAATTGAGGGGGGAAAGGTGGGAGGGGAATCCCTTGAGGAGAAAGGGATTTTTTTGGGCGGTTTGCTTGGTAAGGGGGACAAAGGGCCAAGGGGCTTAAAGCCAAAAAATAGGGCCCAAAGTCCAGGCACGTAAAGCTGCAAAAAGGCAAACCAAGATCTTATCTTGACCATTAAAGAACGGGCAGAATGGATGGGAAAGGGAAAGATGGAGAGGTAGAAGGAAAGGTAAAAAAAAAACATAAAATTTAGTGCCCTTTTTACAAAGCAATTAGTTAAGGGGGGACAAAACCACCTTGAAAAAAGAAAATGGTGTAAAACAATTTTGGACACCAATTTCGTAGGAAAAGAGGAACCTGTATGGGGAAAAACTGAGAGGAGGAGTGCAAGACCCAAGAGGCCAAACCAAAATAATAAAAGGGGATGGACACCATCTTTTAAAAAAAATGATGGGAGGAAGCCTAGGGCTAAATTAGATTTTATTAACAATTAGAAAAAAAGAAGGCTCAAGGAGGGGGGATATGGTTCAGGAATTCAGGGGAACACGCGCGCCTCTTCAGCGGGGTCCCAATCACCCCGGGCTTCCCAGTGCGGCTGCTCGTTCCAAGGGACCCCCCCTCCCCGTCGGGCTCCCTTAAAAAGCTCCTCCCAATCCACAGACGCCCATTTTTGGCTGCTCCCCGTTATAGGCAGGGTGTCCAAATGTTGCGGGGGGCAACCTAAAACACGCGGCAGGGGGGGGAGGGGAGAGCGCGGGCCCACACCAGGGAAACCTTAAATTGGGCGAGAGCTAGGGGACCATGGAATTCCTTTATTTGGCCTCCTTTCCCAGGCAAAATACTCAACACTGGATCCGGCCCCCCCATTCGGGTTGGCAGGGGGCATCTTCCAACCACTCACCTGCCTGGACCCCATTCTCCTCTCTGCGGCACCTGATAAAAAACCATCCCTGGGGGCTTGGCTTGCCAGGGGGGGGGGGCCAGTGGCCTCCCATTTGTCCACATCTGCTGTACCATGGTCCTCCTGCATATGAAAAAACCCCCCAGTTCTTGCCCTCTCCCCATTCATCGCTATGCCATAGGTTTTTCTTTTTCGGGGACTCCTTGTGTGCGGTTTGTTCATTTGCCTGGAGCTTCTGGTTCTGTGTACAGACTCACGTTCCTGTCCCGTGGGCCCGTTGGGGATACCTTGGATTTGATCTCGGGCTTCTCGTTTGGACTTTGTGTTGTACCTCGGCACCCCTGGGCTCGGGCGCTTGGCACTGGGGCACTACGGGCTTGTACCCCCTGGAACGGGGCTTTGGACCTGGCCACGTACGCTGCTTTCCTGCCCCGGACCTACGGGCTCGGGGATTTATTTGACCCTCGGGGACCCTTTCTGGCACACGCCGGAAGCCAGAGGACAGAGTACCAGGTTAAAACACCTTTTTTTTCTTTCAACAGGGGGGGGCCAGGGGCAACGCAATCTTAACCACACCAACTCCGGGGGCACCGCCCCTCACACAATGTTGGGTGCGTTATTGACCCTTAAAACAACTCATTAATGGGGGAATGGCCAACAGGAATCTGTGGGGATAGCGCCCCAGGAAGTTCCGCACTACTACTTACACATGAAAGCGACTCCCCATCATCGCTGGACAATCCCTAAGTTCTTAATCTCATTTACTTTCCTAATCCGCCTGTACCTTCTTCTTTGGTCTCATCTGTAGTCCCCGCACACAGCTCGCTCACACCAGACTAATCAGAATCGAATGTTGTTCTCCTAGCCCCCCTCACACACCAAGACTTAAGACGCGGCTACCCGACCATACAACACCTGTACGTTGCCTTTCACCCTCTCTATCACCCGCGGCTCGCTAACCGCTCCCCCCAGCCAGTCCTCATTTACTCCCCTCCTACTCATGCCCTCAAATCGATATCCCTCTAGACCACTGCCCCGAGCGACCTACCATCTCACCATCCTATTCCCCTCCCCCCCATCCCCCACAACCCCTCTCACGCACATCCCCCCCCCCCGCTCAGCCCTTCCTATACCAGACGGCGCACCCTCCCCATCTTTGTAACCATTCCTCCCTTCTGGCTTAACGCCACAATGCCGCGCGGACGAATTTCCGTCCAAAAAACTTCTTGCTCTGCCACCTCCCTGGTAGCTCTTCTCTACGCCTCCATTCACAACTTCTCCCTCTGCAGCACGAGTCCACCCCATGGACTCGACAAACGTTTCTAAGGAAGCATGCACAATAGCCCACAGCGACCCTCACTAACCCGACTACCCATCTCCCCAATCTCCATTTCATATTCCTCACCCACCGCGGTGAGGCCTCCACCTCACCCACACTCGATCTCCCATTTTTAGTTCTACGCCCATCCTTAATATACATGTTCCCTACCCCTCCTACCAATTCCATTTCCAACCACTAACAAATCCCCACAACCCCATTTATATACAACCCGCCTCCGCCACGTGGCTACTCAGCATATTAGAGGACCGTCCTTTACTATTTTAAGCCACGTACATGCAACCTCTGATTACCCCAGGGTGATCCTCCCCCTAACGCTCCATCCACCGAAGCACATTAGACCCCAGACCCCCCTCCACGCCTCACTCTATGCCAAGACTTTCCTTACCATCTTACAAAAAACACCCACCTCCCTAGGTACACCCCCACATCGCTCCCCCCCCTCCAGACTGCCCACAACGCTTCTCCTACACCGTCCGACACCTCTGCTAATAATCCCACCATTAGCCCACCTCTCTACGCGCCTTCTCCCAGAAAACCCCCCCCACTAGCTCCCTCACCCCCAGGGGTTCATCAATTAACAGACCTACAATAGTCTATTGCTCACCCCCACCAGCCATCACCCCACGCTATCCTATAGTATTTTCCTTTATCCAACCCCTCTTCGCCATCAACTGAACGAGAGGCTCACTCCCAATCCCCACAAATTCAAGCTGCCCTTGACCCAATATTAATTGCCCTCTTCACCTTTACTCCTCAACTAAAGCTTAACGCCTACACCTATAACAAAATCCACCCACGAGAAAACAACAAGCGCATATCGCCGCGTATTACAGCCTAACCTCCCGCGTTATTACTGGCCCTCCTACCCGCCATCCCGCTCCAGCCTTCATCCGTCCACATCACTCACTTTCAAAGTCTATTCTGCCCCCATACTATGCTCCCCCATTAAGCGCACACCCCGGGGACACCCCTCATATCATTCCCTACACCCTTTCAATCGCGTTTCCCCCCCCCCCCCCTATCAGTACATACTACCCTTTGTACTTCCGCACCCTCCAGCCTAAGGCCGCCCTCCCTACACCCGCCTCCCCTCCTCGGCGCGACTCCCACCCCACCTCCGCTTTACCCCCTCGCCAAACCCATACCACAAATACCCCCCTCCCCTCCCATTTCCTTTCTGCCAAACCTACGAACCCCTTCACACCCCCCAAGGCAAATCAAAACAGTGTAATTAACCGGCCTTTCCCTTTCATATCTAGTCCTCCTTAGATATTACATAGCTTACCCTCTAGCCATCTTCGCCTTAGCCACACAACAGAGTACCCGTTTCACTTGCACCTCTGCTCGCTTTCCCCCCCTGCAGACACCATACGAACTACCTCGCGCTAGTCGCCCTTAACTTGATTTCCTCCCCCCTATTCCCCCTCCTCAGATGCCCCCCCCCCCATAAGCCCTCTTCGACGACCGATCACTCAACGAGACAGCAACAACTTATTCTTGAGACCATCTTCCATACGTCCCTGCGAGTGAACAACCTATCAGGCCTTATTACCCCCTCGCACGCCCCCCGATGAAGATAACAGATGATCATGTCAAATCCACCACAACTGTCCACCCCCCAGAGTAAGGTGTTTCGTTTTTAAAAAGATACTGTGCCACAGTGTGCCATTGTAAATTGGCCTGGCGCCTTGAAGACTGAAGGAAGAGTTGCCACAAGTATCAATTTAGGCTTTTCATATTAAAGAACGGACAAAAGACCAGTTTCAGTTTGTGTTACACTATTCGCAGAGACCCACCATGAGTGTTCAAGCTGCAGCCTGCTTTCACCAAAAACCTGGACAGAATTTTACGCGTATTGATATGGGCCGCGATTAATGAACAGAGGATAAGATGGCAACCAGTTGCTTCAAATTTATCAGTATTTTATCGAAAATATGACTTTACAAATTTCGCCACTCCTCATACGTGGGACGCGTGCAGTAAGGAAAAGGTTATGTAGTGGACCCTTGTTTTCACAGTATTGAGCCACAATTTGTTGGAGGTATTGGGTTGTGTCACGGATTTTTCCCGTATCTATGATGCTGGAGGCGGCAAAACACAAAAGGCAAAAAAAGGGTTGGTTAAAACAACTAAGAAGGACAGTCGTGCCAAGCAACGCCACCAGCACCAGCACCGGCTTCCAATGGACGGTCCCACTGTCGTGACAACCTGAGCCTTGAGCCTGTTGAGACTGATCTGGATTTGGAGTGCAGTTTTGATTGAAGCTTGCAGTTGTACCTAAGCGGATTCCAGCCCTCACCTGCTGACTACAGGTGGCTAGTCCCCGCTGCCAACTATCGACGTGGATGATTGAAGAAGAAGCTGGACTTGCAGTGGACGGCCCGGCCGGCGAAGCTGAATGGGAAAGTCAATGGTGATTACGGTTCTTGTTGCGTATTATTTTGGTGGGGCTGGCGGGTACTTCTTTAGGGGGCTGACCACTTACTGTACATTAAAACTTTCTTTTTTTTTTCTCAAGAAAAGGAAAACGGGCTATGGGGGGATTTCGATGGATAATATGTACTGTAGCTGATGTTTTTCCGGCCGTACAGTATACTGGTGTAATAAACATGAAAATAAATAACTATGCATTTATTCTACATTTCAGGATCGTTTCATTATGTGTCTTCCACAGATACTGTACAGTGGTATACAGTGCCTAACATCTATGCAAAAATAATTTTATTCCTAGGGGCCCTAGTAACAGAAAGTTCCACGCCAATTGACCGTGAAACTTACGCTGGCCCTAAGTAGTTCCCACGGCAATTGCGCAATATAATGTTAAAATAACCCGTTCTGTGGTTCGAGCGGTTGAATTTACCTGGATGCCCCTTGCCACAGTGGAAAATATCAAGCCTTCCAAGACCCCCGAACACCGGAGATACAAAAAAAGACGTTTAAAAGAACTCATTACCAAGTGGCTTTTTCTGCCATGCAAGTCAATGCAGAAACCTGAACTTTAACACACCCTGACTCCGTTCTGTTGCCACGAGAGGGTCACATTTGCCATGCAATCCTGCCGCAAACTAGGACTACATGGTCACCGAATATGAGCCCTCTAAGGTCGAACAGAACCGGAGTTGGTTTCCCGTTTTCTGCATCATTATGACATAGCTTTCTCCGCCATTGCGATCAAGTAGGACCTACTCCCGGCGCGACCTGTTCTCGCCGCCTTACTGCTGGGACCTGTTGGGGTAAGTGGGAGGTTCCTAACCTAGGGGCAAAATGAATTTTTTTATTTCTAGGTGCGCCCAGAACAGCGATGTTCCCACGACAATGACTAGTTCCACGCCAATTGCCGTGTTCCTACGCCAATTGCGGCAACCAGCCAGTAAAAAAAACAGTGCAGCAAGCCTCTACAGTACATTTGTTACACTGGCAAAGGAGCAATGGAAACAATGTGAGGCAATTCACATGGTCTTTTATTGGTGGAGTCAGTACAAAACATTTATTTACAATATTGAAAAATTAAAGTGCACAGCAATTCTAACCATCAACACACAATAATACATTCTGCAGCCTTTTTAATTATTCTTCTGCCACAAAACATTTTGGTGCATGGGGCACAGGGAGTTAAAGTGACTTGCGTTTTATGTACTGTATTTGGGGGTTGTCTTTGGGGGGGTTATTTTATCAAATTATTTGTATGAACTGCCTTTGGAATGACACTGCTGTTAACTACAGTATTTCACCACACACCTCCGAGTTTTTAATCCCTCCCTAGCCAAGCGTCAATCGGCTGAGTCACCCTAGCCACGTACATCCCACTCTCTCACACTGGGTCGTTGATATTTGCATATTGCCATTGTGTTCTTAATCCGCCCATAGCCGAGCTACCACACTCAGCACGCACTGTCAACACACATCCCCCCCCCAACCCTTAGAGGCCTGTTTTGTGAACGGTAATGCTTTGAAAAATCCCCTCTCGAATTTGAAATGTAAACTGATGTGCACAGCACTGTGAGAATGAGGTAGGAGTACCACTGAGACATATTTATCAGGTTGTACTATGTGTGAAAATGTGAAAATATTGTCAGTCACTATGGTTACAGTCAACATGTTTAATACAATACAGTACATTCTTTAAGTCTTTAAAATAAAAATATATAAATCCGGTAAACCGTATACTGTAAGTAATGTACATATATGTAAATAACCCGTCTGTGCGGTCGAGCGGTTTGAAATTTACCTGGTCTCATGCGGGGGGAGGACTCTTGCCACAGTGGCAAAATATCCGCCTTCCAAGACCCCGAAACCAGAGAACAAAAAAGGACAGTTTAAATGCACATTACCAAAGTGCTTTTTTTCTGCCATGCAAGGTCAATGGCAGAAACCTGAACTAAACATCCCCCTGACTCCTGTTCTGTTGCATCGAGAGGGTCCGCCAATTTGCCATGCAAATCCTGCGCAACTAGGACTACATGGTAACCGATATGAGCCCTCTAGGTAAAAACAGAACCGGATGTGTGGGTTCACGGGTTAGCTCATTCTGACTTAGCGGTTCAAGCTTTCTAGCCATTTGCGCTCAATGGTCGGCCCCTCCTCGCCGGCGTGACCCTTTATCACCGCGCCATTACCTGCTGGGACCCTGTGGGGTAAAGTGAGAGTTCCGAAACATCTAGGGGCAAAAATGAATTTTATTTATAGGTGGCCCTAGAACAGAAGTCCCACGCCAACTTGACTAGTTCCCACGCCAATTGCCGTAGTTCCTAGCCCAATTGCGGCGGACCAGCAGTTAAAAAACAGTGCAGCAAGCCTCTACAGTAACATCGGTTACACTGGCAAAGGAGCAAATGGAAACAATGTGAGGCAATTAAACATGGTCTTTTATTGGTGTGGAGTCAGTCCAAAAAACATTTATTTACAATATTGAAACATTTAAGTGCACAGCAATTCTAACAATCAACAAACAATAATACATTCTGAGACTTTATTAAATTTCTTCTGCCACA
>WSYH01017974.1:0-11467 GCA_036426205.1 Ascaphus truei
TTGATTTACTTACCTGCGTGCTGTCCCTTGATGTCGTGTTGCAACCGGTATCGTATGGTCTATATATATATATATATATACACAGTATATATATATATACACTGTATATATATATATACACACGATGAACCAATATACAAATAAATGTAGAAGGGTTATCAAAAGCATACTGTCCTACAACCAAACACTTCTCCATACATACACACTAAATTAAAATCAATTTCCTTTAATATTCATAACTGATCTCTCAATCTAAATCATCACTAAACCTCTGAAAAGCCATTTAAACAACTTACATTCCAATATAAATGATGCCTAAATGTCTATGCACCATATACATTCTGCAAATTAATCAACCAAGTAAACAAAAATCAATTAGCAACCATTATTTACATCCCTAAACATTTCACACTACATGCCGAACTATGAAACCATTAACAAATTCACGCCTAGAGCAGAACAATTAAGCCTTTGAAAAAATATAAGTACCGACAAAAATACAACCTTTACAACCAAGCCTATCCCTGACCTTCCTCAAACACACAATACAATACCAAGGAATACATCTATCTAATTTTAAAAAAACTTTAAACTCACAATAAAGCATAGCAGCATACACAAAATAATTTAAAACACATCTAATCCAGCTTTTAAAACATCATCATTTCTTACCCTGAATGTATACTGTATATCTCTCTAGACATATACTGTATACATACATACATACAGTGGCAAGAAATGATATACCACAAAAAAAAATACACATGTTAAAAAACCTTTTGAAAAAATTAACAAGTTAAATAAAATAAATTTCTTTAGGTAACTTACCATTACTTGCTCCCACCGATTCCCGTTGCGCAGCTTACTCACGAACCAATCCATGATCAGGAACCCATAAAATAAAAAACCATAAAATAATAAACATTAAACTAAAAATCCAAATCAATCCACGGGTCTTCTATCTGTAATCCATCTTCATCTGTGTTCTTCTTTCTTCTATCTCCTTCCAGCGGGGCGGGGCGGGGTCTTCTCCCCATCTGCGGCAATGCCCTGGTCTTCTTTCTTGCCCGGAGGTCCTTCCCCGCGGCGTCTGGCTTCAAAATGAGACGACATAGGCTTTTAAAGGCCTATGACGTCACATTTTGCGCCATGGTTCCCACGGTCCTGATTGGGCCGTGAAAACCATGTGTTTTGGCCGACAAAAAAAAAATGATGACGTCACTTAAAGGGAATGAAAGCACAGCCAATCAGAATGGCTTTGCTTCAATTGCCTTTAAGATGACGTCATGAATAGGCACATGGCCGCCCTCACATGGTATGGTAGCCAATCAGAGCGTGGGAACTTTATCCCTACTCTGATTGGCTCTGGTATACCATGTGTCAGGGGCTTGGGGGAGAAAGGATGTGACGTCAATGAAAACCTGTCACGTGGTATGGTAGCCAATCAGAGCATGGGAACTCCATCCCAGATATCCTTGGGCCTACCGTGGGGACCCAATTGTGGCCCACGGTGACCCAAGGAGACCACCTGGGGGCCATGGTGCTGGCAGGATCAACCAGCAGGCCTCCAGAACCTGTGTAAAAAGGGCTGCTGGTAAACTGTAGGTCTGTCCAGGTGCCCTGCCAGCCCACCGGGGACTCGCGTGGGGCTGCGTTATGAACCCTGTATGTAAAATAATAAATCTTGTATTTATGGGGGGGCACAGGGGATGGGTAATGTATTTAATAAATATAATGCTGTTTATTGTGGGTTATTGTACTATTTTTATTGTAGTACTGGGGGTGGGGGTGGGGGGTGTTTCCCCAATGGTATGTGGGTAGGCCTCCCTTGTGGGTAGGCGGAGAAAAAAAGTGTGACCTACGCAAGAAACTCGAGTCTCTAAAGTCTGAGCGGGACCTACGGGTTGGACTCTACTGCTGTGCCCACAGATGTTTTCTCAGTGAAGCTGGGGGAAAGCTTACAAGCCCGACAACTGTGGGTCACTGAAGCATCCAAGGAAAGGTGGCGGAGAGATAACGTCAATATGATGAAAGGGAGGCTGCACTGGAACCATGGTCCGCACCATGAGCCCCCGCTTGTCTATGTCAACTATCCTTAAGTTATCTTAAAAAACCCTGCTGTTCTCACAGAAAACAAAACGCGGATATGACACAAATTGAATCCATGCTGATTAAAGAATTTATAGGTCTCATCTGATTCTTATAGTCGGCTGTCTAGATCCCTTGAGACGGGAGCGGAAACGCCTTCTTGCTGTCCTACAAGAGATGCTTGTGATACCTATACACCAACTTCCTTCTACAGCGTGTCAAGTGGAATTACTGCTCCGTATTGTTAAAGGATGAGACCGGATAATTCAATTGGTCTAAATAGTCTCTGCGGCTGCCGAGAGCCAAGTGTTTAGCGTGGATATCACCAGCGGATGCCGCGAAATCAAGGAACTTAAGCAGTTAAGATTGCAGCTTTAAGAGTGGCATCTTAACGCAAGCCAACAAGCCTTGGAGACTCCCTATTTACAAAGATTTCATCTTCGCATGCTGAATTAAGAGATAGTGAGGTACCAGTCTCAGGCCCAGATGGCCTGGTAATTACTCCCACCAAAAAGAAAATGCCTAAATTGTAAGGCAAGAAAAAAAAAAGGGCGAGGAGGGCCGACGTCAAACATTGGCGACGAAGATGCTGGTGCAACGGAAAGTGGTGCACACTTGCCTCTCACAGACAATGTTTCGCTGGGAGAGGGATAAGTGACAGAGTCACTGACAGCATGCTGTGACAAGTGAATGGAGAGAGCTTCAGCCATATCACTTAGTGTTTAATCTCCTCATACATAGAAAGCACAGCTGCATCCTAATTAAACAAGGGCTTACTGGATCAGTGAAACAAGGTGCTTTTAAAAAGCATGAAGTTGCTTCACGAACATGTGAGCTTGTTTTTTTCCCGACAGGAAGGTTTGAGATAACTCTCCCGCTTTGAGCATAGCAGCTGCTGCGCTCTTGTCCCGCAGTCCTGCGAGGAGCTCTGCTCTGGACCCAACCCAGGGTAACGATAAAGATAACAGATTGCTCTGCGAGGCTGGGACAAGCCGCTCCCCGGAACCGGTGTTCCCTGTTGGCTGCTGGAGCTGCTATACAGATAGACTTTATTCTTATACGTTATCGGTTAACCGTTTGTGTAGCATTTTGGGGCATGACCAAATAAGCTGGCTGTCGTGTTATAATATATATATATATATATACTTATATATATTATAGATATTCTCTCTTCATATCTCATATATAATATAGATATGTGGTGCGATTTGTGTATCATGTGTCCATATATGTTGTCTCATATGTGTGTCTCTCTACTCTATCTCTCTTCTTACCTATCTCTACGTCTCTCTTCTCGCGTCTCCTCTATCGTCTCTATCTATATCTATAATCATTGTGTAACATATCTGCTAACCGCCACAACAGGTCATCGACTATTTGTGTTAATGGATATTCGATATCCCAAGCTTTTTATCAGTATATATATATATATACTCGTATTTATTAGATAAGTGCAGACTTGGTACAGTATTACTGATGAATCACAATGGGATCTATGGCTCATGGCCCCCCCGCCCCATACAACAGAGATGTATATAAGGTAGGGTGGGACAGTGGTGTTTGAATACATGGAAGTCGAATAAAACTGTGACCAATAACAGCATGGATGGGGAAGGGATCTGTGGGTGGTTGGAGGTGTGGATAAGAACATTGTCAGAGAGCAGCATGAGCGAATTACAGAAACAATTGTGTATTTTGTGAGAAACCCATATCCGCATTAGTCCCCTTGGTTTTGGTGTCCAAGACTTAAATCATTCTTAGTTCAAATGTTTTCCCCCTTTCTTGGGTGTGTTTAACATTCCATTTGGGAGTTTTGAATTATTTTAAAAGGCAGCTGCCTACATTAATTTCATTAGGGTCTTTTTCGCTCCTCTCCCTTTCTGTTTACTCTCCGAGTCGATTGATGTCTATACCCGTTAGTCCTCCTCATGGCTTTAAGTCAAGTCAGCGCAGATCCAGGAATGGGGCCTTAAGAAAGTTGGGCGCCCACAAGGGATTTAATAAGAAGCGCCTCCGGCCATTGAAGGGGGTGTGTGGGGCAGTTGTCGGTTGTCTGCTGCTATGGGGGGGAGTGTATATTGATATTGGTGTGGCTGGCGACGAGGCCAGGTTGGGGGGGGGGCAAAGACGCTGTTCTAGTCTTGTGATAGGCGCTGTTTAGGCGCGGGGGAGTGGGGGGAAGGATTGGGGATTCATTCTGCAATGTAAGCTTTTGGCTGGTTCGCATCACTTCATCACTTTGTTACATTGAATCAATATATACTTCCGGCATTTCTGAGTGCAGCAGTATATCCTTTTACTTGAGTTTCCATGGTTGTGTGACAGGCTGTGGGATTAACTTGTCAAATATGTTTGAAGAGTTTGCAACGTGATTTTGTTGAACGGTTTGTGCCATTATCAGTGTATTTAAGTTTGTTATTAAGTTTTTCTTTTGACTCATGTCTGTTTGAGTTTGGTGGTTGCCGGAACCAAGAATGGTGAGTTTTTGGGAAGATTCTTTTAATGTCACATCACCTCTGCCGAGCATGGGTTGCAGATCTTTGATTGATTTTTCGATTTCCTTAGGGTAGTTGTTAAATAAGCCTGTCACGGGAGACCAGGGCATTTACACCTTTTATACTGGGATCATAAAACTGAGCAAAAACAGTTGATAAAATAATTGTCATTTATTCAACTTAAAATAGGGCTAAGCACAATGAACACAATACATGAAAAGAATCACATTTACTGGCGGTTCGGGGGCCAAATAACTAACTTTCCTGTTGAACTAGACAAAAATAAACAAAGGTTTTAGTTGACCGGGGACTTGGGTCCGCAAATGTCCATGAAGACTCAAATCGACATGTAATTCATGGATACCAACCAACCCCGCTCGCTTTCTATTGGAGATGCTGAAATCCTTGACCGGGAGTAGTTCCAAACTGTTTTAAAACAATATCATTATAAATTCTGCTTTGTTTTAGCATAGATCCTTTGTTAATCATATTGCCGACATGAGAAAGAAGAGAACTTAGAACTTTTTGTACTATTACCTAAAATGTTAGTTCAAAAAAAAAGGTAATATATGTATGTTGACCAAACATTTTACGGTTACTGCCAATGGGGACGTTCTGTCGCCCCATTAAATGCAACATTTATTTAATGATTTTTTGGAGATCACACAATATATGGTGGTAGTAATTTATTTTCGTAGTCACATTGCTTTTATAAAAAAATATTGACAACCTCATCCGATACTGGGATGGGGATGTATTACCAGCTTTGACACTTCATTGACTCAATCAATAATAAACTTTTATTAATATTACCTACGAGAGTCATATAATGGATTTATTTTAACACTTATATCTGCTCCACACTTTGATTATCTGTTTCCTCATTATCCAAGATGTTGTGTTCAAGAAGATCAATTCACACGCAATAACCTGTTTTTAAGGTCGCGACAGCAGAGTCACCCAAACTAATTTAAAGAGATACACCCAGAGGGCGTCCTTAGGGTAGGGTGATTGTGCTCCTCGTTGAGACTTCTATCTCAATCCGCAGGGACCTTAATTGCACAGATTTAAAAACGAGGATATGATGACTCAGTTGTAAAAGATTGTTTTGATCAAGCTTTTCGGTGGACCGGTGACGCTTTTTAGTCTGTTAAATGGTAGATGTGGGGTGGTGAAAGCACGAAAATGAAAAAAATTTAAGTGGGTCAGCAACCCCTCTTCTTTCATCACTCATTTATCAAACCTGGCCCAACAGGTTAAGTCCATCATTGATAAACATTGGGTAGTCCTTGGCGTTGTCTGATCTTCTCCCATATATTAAAATGGCGACAAACTTTATTCTCGATCGGCTAGTCCAGCGAATCGTATACACGCGGTGTATTACCGGTTTGTGATCGTTTTCTGCCAAGTGCATTGTGTGAGTTTCCGGCAGTGATTAAAGCATTTTATTCCGGCTGGCTGCAACTACTGCAATGCCGTGTAAAAACACCATGGGGGGCGCTTACGAGCTGTTCTCTTTGAAAGCCGTCCCCATATCATGAATGTAATGCATATTATATACATAAATATGTACACATACATAAATGAATACTATGGGCCGAGGGGGGGCGGTAATTGTTTGGCAGCAGAGAGAGATCCGCTGCTCTCTCTCTGCGCAACATCGGCACATTACAAATTATTTTTAAATCATTTTTTTTTATAGTGTAGATGTGCATTGGGGTCTCGCGGAGCTGAACCGCACTGGGTTTCAGGTCTGGGGACCCCCTTGCTTCCCCGAGATACAGCCCCTTTATTGAGGTGCCCGTATCCCACCTCTGGCTTGGTTTAAAGTGGCCGATCACGTGAATCGCGGCCGTAAACCAAGCGAAGCAGAGGATACCGGCACCCCCCTAAAGGGGCCTGTATCTTCGGGAGCAGGGTGTGGTCCCGGACCTGAAACCATGCAGTTCTGCTCCGGAGACCCTCTGCACATGTTACTAGTAAATATACACATATATAAATCAACAACTCGTCTTTACCTTAGCGGCTTAGCGCTATGTAAAAGAGCAGCATTTTCGGTTTTTTAATAATATTGTACAGTTGAGCCTGGGTTCCCTGAGCCAAAAATCTAAACCTCAGGGGGCCCACTGTCCTACTCAATATTATTAAAATGACGAAATGCGCTTCATTACCATAAGCGGATAAGCCGCTAAGGCATGAAGGGGTTAACCCACCGTGGCCGCCGTTTATTGTGGTGTAGCGGGGGGGTGGGGGGGTGAATAAGGTTTTGCCCCTTGGTGTTAGTTTAGGACTTTGCGGGGGGGTTCGGGTTTGCACTTAACCCGTCACGACCGTAGCAGTTGAATTACCGCTACGGTCATGAAGGGGTTAAGCCCCTCCCGCTACCCCCCGGCAAGCCAAACAAAGCCGTTGTGGCTACATACCCCCTTCACCCACTCCCCGCTACCCACAATAAAAAAAAAAACTCACCACAGCCTTCAGAACCGCCAAAATAAATAAATAAATCTAAATAAATAAATAAATATAATGACAATAAATACAGTTTGAAAATACATTTTATTGATAGTGTCAGATCTGCAGGGGTCTCTCCTGTGAGTCTGAACCGGGTTGGTTTCGCGTCGGGGGACCCGCTCCCCGGATACAGCCCCCTTTATGATGGTGCCGGTATCCCTCTGCTTGGTTTAAAGGGCCCGATCAGGTGATCGCGCCTGTAAACAAGCAAGAGCAGAGGGAATCGGCACCCCCTAAAGGGGCCCTGTATCTCGGAGCAGTGGTGTCCCGGCCTAAACATGCGTTCGTCTTCTGCTCCGGAGACCTACTGCACATGTACAGTATAAATAAAACACATATATAAATAAACCATCTTCTTTCTTTAACCTTCGCGGCTATGCGCTATGGTAAGAAGCAGCATTTCTTATTTTTGATAATTGTACAGTGAGCAGGGGGTTCCCGGAGGCCAGGAAAATCTAAAACTCAGGGGCCCCCTGCCCGCGCTCAATTATTATAAAATAACAGAATGCTGCTTCATCTACCATAGCGGATAGCCGCTTAAGGGTCAATGAAAGGGGTTAACTCACCGTGCCCGCTTTATTGGCGTAGCGGAGGTGGGTGAAGGGGGTATTTGGGCCCTTGGTGTGAGTTAGGGCTTGCGGGGCTGGTTGCGGTGCACTTAACCCTTCAGACGGCTCGTAGCAGTTTATAAATCGCTACGGTTCACTGAAGGGTTAAGGTCCCACCCCCTCGCAAGCCCTTAAACAGCCACCATTGGGGCCAATACCCCCTCACCCCCCCACTACCCACATAAAAAAAATACCACACCAGCAGGCCGCCAAAAATAATATAACTAAATCGAAATAATAAATAAAGTAACTATAAATAATCATTTGAAAATATTTTTTTTGAAGTGTAATTGCAGGGGCGTCTCCTGATGCTGAACCGTTGTTGGGTTTCAGGTCTGGGGACCCCGCTCCCGAGATACAGCCCTTTATAGGTTGCCGTATCCCTCTCTTGGTTTAAAGGTCCCGATACGTGACCGCGGCTGTACCCAAGCAGAGGGATACCGGCACCCCTAAAGGTCCTGTATCTCGGGGAGCAGGGGGTCCCAGACCTAAAACCACAGCGGTTCAGCTCCGGAGACCCTCTGCACATCTACACTATCATAAAAATGTATTTTAAATGTATTTATTTATTTTCATTTATTTATTTATTTATTTATTTAGATTTATTTTTAATTGTGCTGCTGCTGCAAGTCCTAAACTCACACCAAGGGCAACAAACACCCCCCTCACCCCTCTACCCCAATAAAAAAAATGCACGCACAGCAGCCCCACAATTGATAAATAATCTAATAAATAATATAAAATACTGAAGAGAAATATATATAGCTGTAATATATACTGTATATATACAGTAATATATAATACCAATCCCTATACATATACAGAATACTGTGGATATATATACGTATACATATATATTCTATATATATAATATATATTTTATATATAATATATATATTATATATTATATTATATATATGATACAGTATATACACACCGTACTATACACACATATAACCAATATACAAATCCATGTGAATGTTATCAAAATCATACTGTCCTACCAATAACGCTTCTCTATACAGACAATAATAATCACATTTATTAATCCTACTGATCTTACAATATAAAAACAAACATTCCCAATCCACACAGACATTGCATTTAAATGTATAAATGATGCAGAAAATCTATGCACCATATACATTCTGCAAATGAATGTTAACAATATAATTGCAGAGCACTCTAACCAGTAAATACAAAACTTCCAAACAATTCAACTATTTTAACCAATCAAGTGAACAAAAATCAATATATACTGTAAAGTACCAACCAGAAAACACAATTTAAAACCAAGCTAACCTTACAATACAAGGTTAATCTATCTAATGTAAAAAACATTATACATTATACACAATTGAAGCATTGCAATAAACAACATACAGTAACAGTACATCCCTGTATCTCCCTGCCTTCAGTGTAATCTGTTTAAATTTAAAGCCCCCTTCCCCCCTAATGTTTCTGTTTTAAACAGATTATGCGAAGCAGAGAGATTTAAAGCCCCCTCCCCCTAATGTTTCGTTAAACAGATTACACTGAAGGCAGAGAGATTTAAAGCCCCCTCCCCCCTAATGTTTCTGTTAAACAGATTACACTGAAGGCAGAAGATGTTTCTGTTAAATCTCCCTCCCTGCATGCGGTGGAGTGCAGTGTATGTAATGTGGGAGGGGGGGACCCAATGTGCATACTGTGAGGTTCAACCACCCTCACACCCGACCCACATACCGTTACCCCCCCCCTCCTGGCCATGGCCCCTCCGCTTCTGCAAACAGACACAAAAATTAAAACATACAAAGTAATGTCCCTAACCCTTAATCACCATAGCGGTTTTAAAACGCTACAGTCATTAAGGGGATAACCCACCCTCACTCACCACTCGGGATGCCTACATACCCTCCCACACTAACCCCCCCCCGTGAGGCCTAACCACCAGTCAGTACCCACAAGGGAGGCCTACCCACATACCGTTGGGGAAACACCCCCACCCCCAGTACCCCACAATAAAAACAGTACAATGACACCACAATAAACAGCATTATATTTATTAAATAATTACCCACCCCTGTTCCCCCCATAAATACAAGATTATACTTTTAACATACAGGGTCATAACGCAGCCCCCCGCTAGTCCCCGGTGGGCTGGCAGGGCCCCTGGACAGACCTACAGTTTACCAGCAGCCCTTTTTAACAGGTTACTGGAGCCTGCTGGTGGATCCTCCACCACCATGGCCCCCAGGTGGTTTCCTTTGGGTCAACGTGGGCCACAATTGGGTCCCCACGTGTGGCCCAAGGATGTCTGGGAGCCCCGGTCAAACCACAGGTGTCTGCGGGCTCAGTGGTTCCCTCTGGGGTCTGGGGAACTCACGGGTGACCTCACTACGGTCCGCGTGCCCCCACGAAGTGGACCCACACCTCATCATCCCCGCACCTACGGGTCGGCGGTGCCCCCACAGAAGTGGGACCACAATCGTCACCTCCCCGCAGACTACGTCCGCGGTGCCCCCACAAAGTGGGACCACACATCATCATCCCCGCATGTGTCACCCGTGGGAACCACCAGCCTGATACCCTTGGGATAACCCGAGAATACCCGCAGGTGGTCTCCAGAGTCCCACGCGAATCACGGAACTCAAACCTGAATGTAAAAAAAATAAACCTGTGCCTATACATTCAATACATACACCCCCTCCCCACACCTACAGACAATAATGTGCAAAATAACTTTTCCAATATGGATAATAGATTAGTGCCCATTTAAAACATTAACTAGCATATACAAATAAAAAAGTACTAACTGACCTCATCAATACGAAGTGTCCGTCGCCAGCGCCTTCCTTCCTTCTCTTGCCCACACAAGACATAGCCATACAAGCCAATACATGCAAGTACATTCAATATCAATAACCCCTTAAAACCTTATCGGATAATACCGCAAAGGTGTTAAGGGGTTAAGCCACACAGGCCCGAGACCCACCCTTCACCCATGAATTTGTACTGTGGCTTCATCATGCAAACTAATATATAATGCTACCGTATAAATACAAGAGAAAGAAGAGAGAGAGGATTATACATATATATATATATATATATATATATATATATATATATTTATATATATACACACACGTTATATACACACCATGATAAACCAATATACAGTACAAATAAATGTAGAAGGGTATCAAAAGCATACTGCCCCTCAACCAAACACTTCTCATACAGACACTACATTAAAATCATTCCTTTAAAAATCCTAAGGATCTCACAATCTACAGTATATCATCACAAACCAATGAAAACCTCACATTCCAATATATGATGCATAAAATCTATGCACATATACATTCTGCAAATGAATCAACCAAGTAAACAAAAATCAAAAGCCAATACATTGCCATTACATTCTAATCAATTCCCCTAAACACCTTATCACGATAATAACCGGGCAAAGGTGATTAAGGGGTTAGCCACACAGGCCCGATACCCACCTTCACCCATAGATTTGTACTGTGGCTTCATCATGCAACTATATATATATATACAGAGTATATATAAATACACACGATGAACAAATATACAAATAAATGTAGAAGGGTTATCAAAAGCACTGTCCTATAACCAAACACTTCTCCATACATACACACTAAATAAAATCACTTTCTTTAATATTCATAACTTATCTCTCAATCTAAATCATCACTAAACCTCTGAAAAGCCATTTAAACCACTTACTCCAATATAAATGATGCCTAAATATCTAGCAAA
>WSYH01017975.1:0-11467 GCA_036426205.1 Ascaphus truei
CCCATAATATATTTTTAATTATGCTGTGTTCTAACCCTGTGATTCCTGATCCTAGTTTCCCATTATTACCCCATGTCTTTTTTTTCTCTCCTCCCTCATACAATCAATGCATCTCTCTGCTTGGCCCTCCATTAACTGAATTTTATTATCATTTTTTTTATGTAGTGTAGCATTTTAAAGCTTTTTATTAATTTAATAACCTCTTAAAATAGAGCAAATAAACTTTTATTTATTTTTTTGCGTCGTTTTTGTGGACCACATGGATTAATGTACCCATCGTGGGAGACTCTGTGCGTAACTGTGTTAATTATTTGAGTGTAATTCTTATCATTGTTTATAATTGCCTTAATTGAGTAGGCTATTTAAATAACACCCAGTAGGGGACGAATCATTGCTGCCTGAGAAAGCTCGGTATGCCAGTGAGGAGCGTTGACCAAGCAAAGTCCAGCCAGCTAGCAGAACCCAGCTGAATTCACTGTCTGGAGTCTGACTATCTGGCTGCCTCTACTGAGGCATACCTGGCGGTGCTGCGATCCTCCCACCCCCACCGCTCCGATCTACCCGCTCCTACCGGAAGTCGTCACCCCCCAGGCCAGGAAGTGACGACAGAGCGCCATCCATCCCGACACCCAGAGAGGGGCAACCCTCGAGGAGGGATAGTGAGTGAGTGGAGGACTTTTTCCTTCATCTGCCGAGCCGTTTACTCTACGGCCAAGAAAACCTTATGTGAATTGTCCAGTAATACATTGTGAGTACATTTCTTACACGTTTCCCTGATAAAATGTTGGATGGTTATCTGTAAAACCTATTGTTTCCTTTCATCTCTGTAGATTGCATTATGCCTGATTGGAGTTGAAGCCTATGTGAAAACACCATCCTGCGCCACCATAGCCTTTACTGATGTATGCGTTGTATTGCTGCGGTTCCTAGCTGAGGTGCCCCAAAGATCAACTCTAAAAAACCCGCTATTTTGAATCTTACATTTTGTAAGTAGGCTATCCACAACATCAGCCAAGTTTTATAGTTTGGATTCACTTTACTTTATGTACTGCACACATGATTATTTTTGTAGTTTCTTTCTATCGGGTGTTCCTGACGATACTGGCTGCCCCTTCTGCCCTGGATCCTAAACTGTTGTAAGGGAATCAGTGCATATTCCCTGGAAGGTGGAATTTTTGTTTCAGATCACAAACTTTTATATTATTTGATCACATTATAAGCTGTCACGCGCCTTTCAAGTCACTGGGTTTCACATTACAGAGTGGTACCCCCCATGATAAGGGACGCAAACACAATCAAAAGAGTGGTCGGCCCAGGCATGATCGACATGGGGGAAACCTTTCCAGGATTGCATCTTCACTGACGAGTCTACTGGAGAGATTTACAAGTCTTTGCATTCCCCAAAAAAAGGCCCATCATATCTTTGAAGCCACGGCCAAAACACCCCGTGAATCTGCATGTGTGGTGGGTGCCATCTCTAGGCTGGACCAGGATGCATTGTCATCTTTAAGGTAAAATATCAAATATAATAGCCTTATCACGTACTTATCTAGTGTATGCCTTACTGTATGCACTGTACTGTACTATTGTGCAAGTTTTTGGCACTTTTCTTTTTGCTATAGGAACTCATGAATAAAGCTTTCTTCAAGACAACATTGTACCCTGAGATGTGGATATACATCACACGCAAGTTCCCGAATGGTCACCCCGCTTCTACCGGACAACGAACCGAAGCAACCCCCCGCGTCAACGCGCATACCTTGAAGCGGTATCAACTGGGTGAAGACGACGCCAGTCGGAGTAAGTGCGGTAACCGTGTTCTTCTCATCTTTTTCCCACTGTTTTTACTGTGTAATGTACTCTTAAACTAATTGTCTTTTTTTTCCAATGACAGATCGCCGAACTCACTCCGATCGAAATTGTTTTGCATCAGCTGAGGACCATATCCGCAAAAGTGGTGAAACCCTCCAAAAAGGACGAGTTGTATTGAAAGGCATGAGTTTTATTTGAGACGTGTACCTACCGTGGAATGCTTGCAATAAATATATTTGACCATATTGCCACTGTGTTGCCCTATGTCATCGCGCGTAATGGGCAACACAGGAAGTAGTACTGTGCTGTAGTATTGTAGTACAGTATGATACAGTAAGTTGGCACAGATTTTTTCTTTCCCAATAGTCAGAGTATACAGTAGTTACAGTTTTTTTTCTTATAGACAGAGAGAGCAGCACCAGCCATCAGGTTACAGTACATATATTTAACAGTAGTCAGAGTATAACAGTAGTTCCAGTATAGACTAGTTTGCAGTACTACAGTAACTGCTACTAACTGCTCATTTTTTCTTTCCAGATAAAGCAGCACCAGCCATGTACTAGTACTACACATCACACAATGCCATAAGTACAGTACGTACCTAACTGCACTAATTTTTGTTTTCTTGTCGTGTTCACAGGAAAAAAGGGTGGCCTTGGGAGGTGGGTGGGGTTTGTGTCCAGTCTAATCTGTTTGTACAGTCAATGTACAGTATATACAGCAGTAATGAGTACACAAAACCTCTCCTCTCTCAATGAACTACTGTACGTTACACAGAATGGAACAAGATAAATACAGAAAAAATATATTACCATATATATCTATATATATATATTATGCATACAAAATTAGCTGTATGCTCATCTGCATGTCTTAGGCAGGTCTGCAACCCCGCCTTTCCCCATTATCACCCAGCATACAGCCTTTCCACTGCAGCAAGGGATTCTGGAAATGACATGCATGAGCACCCGTGTCACTTTTGCCTCAATAACCATTTTTAACATGGTTCCCTATAGGCTTAAGCTTGCTGCATGGTCACAGCTTTGAGCACAGCCAGGGTTAAGGTGCATAACCCGAAAACCACCCACAGACAGCTTTTTCTGAACCTTGATGGTCTCATCAGTGTGGGGTTGATTTTACTGGGAATGCAAGAGAGGCTTATGGGATAGGCCAAACCATAATACTGAGTTAAGTTACCATAAAACACCTGTGATGAATGAGCCAATGTGAATAAATATAAAAAGAATACTTAAGTCCACATATAGTCCATGGATAGATAGATTACAAAAGTCCAGGCTGCTTCTCTTTGGGCTCACCAGACTCCCACATACCTATTAGAGAAAAGAAAAAAGAAGCGCCGATCCTTGTGTAAATCAGATGAAATTTTTTCTAATACAATCATGGACAAGACAAATGCACACTTACAATTTGTCCGATAAAATAAGGCATATTATGGGACCAAGCCCATGCCACAACTGAAGACACAACGGTCACCTCTGTGTGTATAGGTATCACACAATGGTCCAGATCTTGTGTCTGTGTCACCGCTACTCTCCAAGATGACAAGGTAGTTACTTTTATTAAAAAAAAATTCATCTGATTTTACACAAGGATCGGGCGCTTCTTTTTTCTTTTTGCTTATATATATATTATATATAATATAGTATATATATATTATATATATATATAATATATTATTAATCTATAATATATATGATATATATAATATCTAAACATATACTGAGTTAAGTTATGGTGAGTAAAAAAAGTGACAAAAACCCTCCACAGGAAAGCAAATATGCAAATATAGCTGTATGTCTCATCTGCATTCTTAGCAGGTCTGCACCCCCGCCTTCCCCATTATCACCGCAATACAGGCACTTCCACTGCCAGCAGGAATTCTGGGAAATGACATGCAAATGAGCACACAGTGTCACTTTTTGCCCTAATAACCATTTTAACATGGTTCCCTATAGGTAGTCTTGCTGCATGGTCACAGCTTTGAGCACAGCCAGGGTTAAGGTGCAATACCCGAAAACCACCCACAGACAGCTGTTTCGACCTAGATGGGGTCTCATCAGTGTGGGTTTGATTTTAACTGGGAATGCAAGATAGGCTATGGGATAGGCTAAACCAAAATATCTGAGTTAAGTTTATGGTGAGTAAAAAAAAGTGACAAACAGCCCTCCACAGGAAAGCAAATATGCAAATATAGCTGTATGCTCATCTGCATTCCTTAGGCGGTCTGCAACCCGCCTTTCCCCATTATCCACCCAGCATACAGCACTTCCACTGCAGCAAGGGATTCTGGGAAATGACATGCAAATGGACACACAGTGTCACTTTTTTGCCTCAATAACCATTTTTAACATGTTCCCTATAGGCTTAGCTTGCTGCATGGTCACAGCTTTGAGCACAGCCAGGGTTAAGGTGCATACCCAGAAAAACCACCCACAGACAGCTGTTGCATATTTGCTTTCCTGTGAGGGTTTTTGTCACTTTTTTTACTCACCATAACTTAACTCAGTATTATGGTTTAGCTATCCCATAGCCTCTCTTGCATTCCCAGTAAAATCACCCCACACTGATGAGACCCATCAGGTCGAACAGCTGTCTGTGGGTGGTTTTTCTGGGTATGCACCTTAACCCGGCTGTGCTGGAAGTGCTGTATGCTGGGTGATAATGGGGAAAGGCGGGGTTGCAGACCTGCCTAAGACATGCAGATGAGCATACAGCTATATTTGCATATATATATATATATCTGAAACATAAAAAGAAAAAAGAAGGGTCAAAAAGGTGCACTCAAACAATATCTAATGAAAAATGGAAAAATTTACTTTATTAGCAATGAGAAATAAAAAAACACACAAGACAGACCCAAACAACTACCACATAATAAATTGCTGTGCGTAAATACGGTTATAAATATAGCACCAAGTCACATGGATTATGCACCAAAACACATGAAGGTCGAGATCAGCACTCCTCAGTCGCTCGAGGAGGACTTTTTCCACGTAAAGTATTTTTATCGCGTGCGCGGTCTTGAGATTTCTGTTGCGTCGGGCACTCCTCTTTTTGTAGGCAAACTGTATGGCAACAGTTGTAGAGCAACAATGTGAAACCCAGTGACTTGGAAAGGCGCTTAACAGCTATAAATGTGATCAAATAATATAAAAGTTGAATCTGAAAAAATCTCAACCTTCCAGGGAATATGCACTGATTCCCTTACAACAGTTAAGAATCCAGGGCAGGAAGGGGGCAGTATCGTCAGGAACACCCAGAAAAAAATACAAAAATAATCATGGTGCAGTACATAAAATAAATGTGAATCCAACTAACGACTTCCGGTAGGAGCGGGTAGATCGGAGGGTGGGAGGATCGCCGCACCGCAGCTATGCCTCCGTAGAGGCAGCAGATAGTCAGACTACCAGACAGTGAATTCAGCTGGGTTCTGCTAGCTGGCTGGACTTGCTTGGCTCAACGCGTCTCACTGCATACCGCAGCTTCCTCAGGAGCAATGATTACGTCCCCTACTGGGTGTTATTTGGGTCATAGTTATCTCTCCATGGTACTCTAGGTGTAAACTGACGTTTATTCTTGTCAGAATATGGTTTGATGCTATGCTGCTCTGAAGTAATCTGAGGTTCCCTAGCTAATCTATCCTCAGGTCTACTCTGTGGTTGATAGCTTTTCTTTTTCTTCCAGTCCCTTTGTTCTCCTCTAAGGTAATCTTCCTGATCTCTTTGGAATTTATTAGATTTACTAGTGAAAAGGTCTTGTTCAAGTCTATCAATTTTCTTTTTCAAATCCCGATCTTTAATAATTTAATTTTATTCAATGGTATTTCCATATGTGCCAACTTCTCCTCTATTATAGTCACCTCTCTCATCAATTTTCTTAATATGCTTTTTTGTTTGGATTAATCAAGGATGTCATAAAGATTAAAGGAGCTATTGTCTATGGTCTCATGCCAGTTTTTCTCACAAAATCCTCATCATCCAAATTGGATGATGGGTTCTTTGTGAATCTCGGCCTCTAGGTACGTTGTCAATCCATATATCTATTTAGAAATTTGAGGTCTAGCCATCTCCTAGTATCTTTAATTAGTAATCTTTCTAGTTTGATAAATTCTTCATCTAAAAAATCATCTTTCACCGGTGTATGTGTTGTATTAATATCACTTAACAGTAAATGTCTGTTTTGTCTTTTTGCAAATATATTGGCCCTCCATTAACTGAATTTTATTATCATTTTTTTATGTGTGTAGGCATTTTAGCTTTTTTAATTTAATCCTCTTAAATAGAGCAAATAAAACTTATTTATTGTATTTATATTGCGTCGTTTTTGACCACAGTGATTTATGTACCCATCTTGGGAGACTCTGTGCTAACTGTGTTAATTATTTGAGTGTAATTCTTATCAGTTGTTTATTAATTGCCTTAATTGAGTAGCTATTTAAATAACACCCATGTAGGGGACGTAATCATTGCTCCTGAGAAGCTGCAGTATGCAGTGAAACGCGTTGAGCCAAGCAAGTCCAGCCACCTAGCAGAACCCAGCTGAATTCACTGTCTGGTAGTCTGACTATCTGCTGCAATCCACGGAGGCATAGCTGCGGTCCGTTGATCCCCCACCCTCCGATCTACCCGCTCTACCGGAAGTCGTCACCCCCAGCCCAGGAAGTGACGACAGACGCCATCCATCCGACACCGACGGGGGGCACCCTCGAGGAGGGATAGTGAGTGGATTGGAGGACTTTCTTCATCTGCCGAGCTGTTTACTCTACTGCCTAAAGAAAACCCTTATGTGAATGTGCTCATGTAATACATGGTGAGTACATTTCTACACGTTTCCCTGATAAATTTGTGTTTATCTGGTAAAACACTAGTTTCCTCCTTTCATCTCTGTATGATTGCATATGCCTGATTGGGAGTTGAAGCCTATGTTAAAACCCCATCCTGCCTGCCACCAGCCTTTACTGATGTATGCTGCGGTCCTAAGCTGAGGTGCCCAAAGACTCAACTCTAAAACAAACCCGCTATTTTGAATCTTACATTTTGTAAGTAGGCTATCCACAAGAGCCAAGTTTTATAGTTGGATTCACATTTACTTTATGTACTGCACCATGATTATTTTTGTATTTCTTTCTGTGTGTCCTGACGTACTGCTCCCTTCCTGCCCGGATCGTACACTCGAATACAGGATAAATAATTTTAGCGGTACGTTTCCTAAACAACACTTTTACCTCCTGTACTGTCCAGTACAACCTCACACGTCCATATTTCCATCCAATGCTGCGTCTCATCTTCTTTATGCTGGTCTCGGATACAGTGAGATTGTGACTGCAGAGTGTATTGACCCTTAATGCACTCCTCTCATCATTCTCCCACTTATTTTGTCACCAAGAAGAGTTGTCTCCCTACAATGTAAAGAAAACATTCCGGTAAGTAAAATATTAGAACAGTAGATCAAGAGGATACAATATTTTTTTGTCTATTAATATGCAGCAATATAAAACTGTTGAAATATAAATAATACAAATTATATATACTGTTGTAATAAAATTACAAAATATATATACTGTTGTAATATAATATACAAAATTATACTGTGTATATATAAATATACAAATATATTACTGTTGTAATAATATAATATACCAATAATATAACTGTTGTAATATAAATATACAAAATAATACATGATCTTTGTGTAATATAAATATAAATACAAAATATATATACTGTTGTAATAAATAAAAAATATATATATCTGTTGTAATATATATAATATACAATATATATATACTGTTGTATATAAATATACAGAAATCACAAAAATATTAGATACAGTACTGTAGATGTACATACATTTTTTGATCTTTTTTTTTTAAAAAGTTTTATAATATATACTTACCGTTAGTTACCCTTGGTGCCCTTTTGCGTTCTCTGTTTTGTCCGTGTGCATGAATACTCACGGTGGTTGCTGGCACAACGAGGCCAGAAGTAGCTAACCCAGCATTGGATAGCAGCAATTCGGTGTCCGCTCGTGTACATCTCCTAATTCGCATGCTGAGATCCTTGGAAATCTTTTTAACAACCATTGCAGCGAGTAGAAAGAATACAAACACAAATGTATATTCGATGTTTAGTCGATGTGTATTCAATGTGCAGTGAATCCACAAAATGGATGGTGTATTTATACGTAATGAGTACGCCCCACTTTCAACACCTGTACCTCGCCGCCATGCATAAAGGTTACACACTTTGCATAGCCCCCACTCGATGATCTTTATCTGAACTTGCCCTTGTCCAGATACTGCTTGTGCTACCTCGCTTCATGGAGGCAACCACCCCGATTCTACGAACGCAGGAACCCACTCACCCTCTGCCGTGCCTGTCATGCAGAAAAGCGAAAGGCAGTTGTCATTTCCACGCCAAGGCAAAAGCGACAGGCTAAGGCCAATTAAGAAAACCTTCTGCTGACCCCAAAGCTCAATACGATAAAAACAAGGATCGCTACATAACCTTTTCCTTATTGCACGCTTCCACTATGAGGAGCTGGCAAAATTTTGTAAAAGTCATAGTTTCGATAAAATACTGATAAATTTGAACAACTGTTGCCATCTTATCATCTGTTGCATATCGCGGCCCATATCAAATACGCGTAACTTCTGTCGGGTTTTTGGAAACGTGCTGCACTTGAACACTCATGGCGGGCGGCGGTCTGTGGAGAATACTGTACCGAAACTGGTCTTTGGTGTTCTTTTATATGAAAAGCCTAAATTGATCCATGTTTTGCAACCTCTTCTTCATTCGTCTCAAGCCAAGTTACAATAGCACACTGTGGTTCTTTTTAACGAACAACACCTGCAAGTCGACACATTACTGAAGCGCATCGCATTACAATTAATGAATATCTGCCATCTGGCGGACACGCAAGATTGCACCTATTAATTCCGAACCATTCTCCACAACGCATCAACCCGCCGTTAACCGCGCATGACCCGTGGCTGAGAACGCAAAATGAATGCGGCATGCTCCAGTGAAGTGCGTCGCATTCCAGAAAAAGCCAGGGAAAAACGGCGATGTGTTAGACTCAGATGAGCCGCAGCATATATATAAAAATAACAACTTGTGCAATGAAATAAAACTTTTTGAGAAAGACAAATATGAATTTATCAAAAAGTCTCTCTTGTTATAATTGGATCAATGGAGAAAGGAAGTGCAAGTATTAGTAGGTAATGAATCCAAGTATCATCCACAGGGGGGCTAGTTCATTGAAGCATCAGTCCTCTGTTAGTTGTTCAGGGGTACTAAGAGCCTCTGCAGTCTCTCTGAAGATTGACCAAATCTGAAAACCTAAAATAAAAACAGAGAAGCTTACAAGGCTTCAGAGGTAATTTGTATTTTCACAATTTAGACCCTTGATTAAACGCTTCTCTTTTGTATATTAGATTATTTGCACATTTTCTATGAACTGAATTATTCAAAATCTGCGCTTGTGGTGTAGGGGCACACATAGATATGTGCGTGTGTTGATGCACACGTAGATGTGTGCGGGTATGTATGGGCACACGTAGATGTGTGCGAGTGCGTATGGGCACACGTAGACAGGTGCAGGTGTGTATGGGCACATGTATGCGCGCGTGTATGGGCACACATGGATGCGCGCGTGTATGGGCACAATGGATGCGCCGTTGTGTATGGGCACACATGGATGCTGTGTGTATTGGCACAAGTGGATGCGCGGTGTTTATATTATGTTTTAAATTGCGTTCATATTTACATGATACCCCCATGTCTTAACTTTCATTTCAGAGATCACATGGATAGCAGTTATTTATGGACTACTCTAGATGTACTATTAAAGGTTTAGAAGCAGTTAGATGTTTAAGAGAAAGAACCTTGATATTCCCATTATACAGAAATATTTCTAGTAAAAAGTATAGCCTTTACTTTGACCCAAAATTAGTTTCCTTTTGATGGAAATTTTTATTACAATCCTGTGAATGGCCATTAGAACCATATTCTCCCCAGTTATGTAAACGTATTTACGGGTTGTTGGGAAGACATGCATGTGTGGATCACAACTTTATGATATTAATCTGTGTCCCCTCATTGATGAATTTTTAATTATTTGTAGTGGTATGAACACAGTCTTTTTGTCACATTTATTTGAGTAATAATGATAGAGGTTTAGTTGCACATACAAAATTAGTCCATGTCCAGAAATTTTGGGTGTCTGGCTTTATAAATTGACGACAGTATGGAAATTACCACAGATGTTTTTCAGAAATCTGTAGCATTAACAATTATTTAGATGCTTCAGTAACCATATTCCCAACTGGTTACGTAACATTTTATACAAGACAATTTGGTTTCATTGAAATGGTTCCACTGTACAGAATTTTGATAACAATTCAAATATAAACTATGTATATAAAAATTGTTTTATTGATTATAATCTTGTGATAGGGCAGATCATTAATTGTGATCATCCGATTGGAAAATCTATACTAAATAATCAGCAAAAGATTGAAAGTTCTGCTACCATTAGTGGAAAATCTATAATTAGCGTTCAAACCCCCTGTAACAGGGAATAATCCCTGTTCAAGTATATGCCTTAATCTAGCATGTGGTGTTTAAACTGCTGGTTGTCATTAATAAACACCACCTGCCTGATTTAGATTGCTTACAAAAGCCTTTCGTTTGAAACAGGAAGTGACTCCTTAGCTCACTTGTGGGCTGAACTTTGGAGCAGAGCGTGTTCTTGAGTCTCCCAGGAGAGACTGACCAAGAGAACACAGATCTCTGGAGCTGACCGGTCTTGAGTTCTGCATAGTATAGTTTATTGCAAGACACCAAATAAGACTCTAAACCTGGAGCTGATATTTCTGTGCACGGCACTGGTGCGGTCCAGGAGAGCAGAGAAGCTTACTCTACAACAGCTAACAGATAAGACTTTTATTATTAAGACTGCTTATATCTCTGCTTGTTTCATGCTATATGTTTTGGGCTTGCGAGACCATGCTTGACTTAGGGAGTTGTGAATTCAATGCTGGTATTTTCACTAGAGATACTCCCAAGTGAATAGAAGCTTTGTTCCTCCCCCCCCCCCCTTGTGTTTGGATGTTTTCCTGTGAAAAGGAAAAGGCACCATAAAGCCTTATTATATATTCACCTTATAAAGTCTCCAATTGTGTACCTCTGTGAACGTCTGTCTACATATAGTGTCCGAAGTGGGATGAGAGGTGTCTTTGTAGTTAAAAAGGACCGGAGATTTTATGTGAAATTTTTTTGTTATGCTTTTGCCTACAAACAGTCTGAGCAACTTAGAAAAAAAAACCTCATGCACAGAGATCAGAGTTAAAGGGACACACCACTAACCTTACCACTGCATTGAAACTTACAAAACCACAGATGGACTCTTTGCCCCACTCCAGAGAGAGAGACTGCTGAAAAGCTAATACTATTTGCCTATCACAAATGTAATAGGTCATTGAAATAGGGTTTTGCCTTCCAGCCATAGTAAGGTTCAAGAAGTGAGTCAGCCCTTAAAAAGGGATAGGTGTTTGTTGTTTTCAAAAGTTTCGCTGAAGCAGTAATACAGATTGGTGACCACGAGTGGTACTGATTTTGCAAATAAAGGTTGC
>WSYH01017976.1:0-11466 GCA_036426205.1 Ascaphus truei
TTAAGATGTACATGAATTTGAATGCTGGTGACTTGCACGGTGAGGACAGGGCGTATTTTAGCAATGTTTCCTAGCTGAAAGCAGCAGGAATTCTCCTAGAACATTAATGGGAATGTTAAATCTAATTAGCACAATCGCTGAGGTGAATAAAAAAAGATTGTCAGTCATTACATAATGGCAAAGCTATCCCTCGCTGTGTATACAGTACACAGAGGTAACCCCCCCCCCCCTCCCTAGCTGTATATATGCAGAAGTGCCCCCCTTTCCCCTCGCGTTGTATATGCAGGTGCACACCCCTCGCTGTATACATGCAGAGCCTCCCCCCACTTCCGGTATATACACGCATAGTCGGGTTTCTCAGGGGCGGACCCGCCCTGTTGCGGAGCGGAGAATACCCCCAGGGGACTCAAACAAGGGGATGGATATATATATATATATATATAAGTGTGTTTGTACACGTCACACACTGTGCATGCCTAACACTGCTTCTGGTTTCCTGTGCAGTAAAGTAAAAGTCCTCTTCAAGTTCACCAAGGTGGACAGCCGCCCCAAGGAGGACACGCACAAACTGCTGGGGATCCTGGGGGCTTCGGAGGAGGACAACGTCAAACTCCTCAAATTCTGGATGACTGGACTCAGCAAGACGTACAAATCCCACCTCATGTCCAGCGTACGCAGCCCCACCTCCTCCGAGTGTCGGACCTGAGACGCGCAAGTTCGACACAGCGAGAGCGCAGAGTTCTGGCACACGTGTGGGGGGGGACATTAGTCCAGGGAGTAGAAGCAGTACAAATACAATCAATATTGTAGCACTATTCCAATGGTTCCATTACAACCCTGTGGAGACACCCCCGGTGCGAATCACTGAGAGACTCTCTCTACCCTCCCAGCTCTGTTCCTGGAGGGAGGAGGCGTGAATGTTGGCCCGTGTGCAATTATTTGATGACCTAATATTTTGGTACTTTATTCTCTCGAATAGATGAACCTTTTTTACGCGGTGCTGCACTTCCCTTGAATATAACCCACCGGGTTCTGTTCTCGTCTAATGATATCGTATAATATTCACTTACTGTGTTTTATATAAACTTCCATTAGCATCTTAATTGTAGTGTTTTGGCCAAAATAACAAAAACGTCATAACTATTTAACATGAAACATTTGGTTTGTTTTTGTCCAGTCCATAAAGTTTATTAACTGGGAAATTAAAAGATATTTTTGTAAAATGGAAAACCTTGCAGCGTGTTACTGGCGGCGTAGCTTGTTTCCTAGGACGCGGCACAGTCACTTCCCCAGGGTTCTGCGCTGAGGTTTATTCTCAGTCACCAGCACGGACTCCAATGATTGATACGCGGATTTGAATATTATTTTGTGAGCAGCTTAGACTGGTAAATCCTGGGAAAACGGAAGGCGGTTTCCATGGATTGCTGACGCTGAATCAGAGTTTCCCACGAGATCGGATAATGAGGTCACTGGAGGCCCCTATTCAGTATGCTGTGAAGCCGCTTCCCTGCGCTGGGGAATATTGGAATCCCGTTCATTATCTTCTCCATCGCTGGGAAGAAGGGCCTAAAGGGCGGACGGTCAGTGCAGAGGAGCGACACCGGCCGCTGAGAGCGCGACACCGGCCGCTGAGAGCGCCTCTAACAATGAAAGTTACAGATCACAATCTCATTCTCATAAGAGCAGCCATTCTCCTCGCTCTCCCCCCAGGCGGTCTTCCTCTCCCTTTTGGTTCTCCCCCAATCTCCTTGGTTCTCCCCCCCAGGCTCTGTCTCTCTCCCTCTGGTTCTCCTCCCCCCAGGTTTTATCTCCCTGTCCCCCTGGTTCTCCATCCAGACTCTTCCCTTGGTTCTCCCTGAGGTGCTCTCCACCTAGTTCTTCCCCCAGACTGTCTCTCTCTTTGGTTCTCCCCTCCCCCTCGACTGTCCTCTCTCCCCCACCACAGGCTGTCTCTCTTGTTCTCCCCCCCCAGGCTGTCTGTCTCTACCCCCCTGGTTCTCCCTCCCCCCCCCCCCCCCCGGCTGTCCTCTCCCCCACCCCCGGCTGTCTCTCTGTTCTCCCCCACCCCCGGCTTCTTCTTCTGTCCCCCTGGTTCCTCTCCCCCTAGGCGTCTCTCTGTCCACCTGGTTTTCCCCCCAGGCTGTCGTCTCTCTGTCTGTCCCCCTGGTTCTCCCCCCCGCTGGTCGTCTCTCCTGTCCCCCTAGTTCTACCCCAAGACTGTCTCTGTCTGTCCCCTTAATCCCTCCCTTGGCTGTCCCACTGTCTCCCTAATTCTCCCCCCCAGGCTGTCTCTCTGTCCCCCAGGCTGTCTCTCTCTGTGTCTGTCCCCCTGGTTCTCCCCCCAGGCTGTCTCTCTCTGCCCCCCTAATTCTCCCCCCCAGGCTGTCTCTCTCTGCCCCCCTAATTCTCCCCCCTGGGCTGTCTCTCTGTCCCCCCTGGTTCTCCCTCACAGATGGTCTCTCTCTCCCCCCAGTCTGCACTCTGCACGTGTTCACTTGGAGGATGGAGCACGTGCGGGCCGCTTCCTGTCACGTGGTGCTCCCGCGCGCGCACGGTTCCGCCATGCTGCCCTGGGTGCAGTGGCGGTGCTCGGCCTCGCGGCCCTGGCGGCCGCCCTCAGCCTGGAGCTCTCGCTGCGGCTGTACCGCGGTGGCGGCGGCGGAATGTCGTTGCGGGAGGTTCTGTTTCTTCCCGTGTCCCGGTAACTTGCACGAGGTTCTCCTCGGCTCCGGTGGGCCGCCTGCTCCTAGCCGCCTCCCGCACACAGAGATGCGCCCTGACCCGCTCCTGCGCCGGCTCCTGGGGCCCATCGCATCCTCGAGCTCTGCGTGTTCACCCCTCTCCCAGCACCCCGCTGAGCCGGCGCCGCAGCTGCTGCTGCGCACCGCAGGGGGTGCGGGTCCGGGTCATCACCCGACTCCGACTTACATGCGGCCACCGGCTCACAGAATCTGGTGCCCTGCTGAGCGCGGTTGAGGAGAAGGAAGAACTGGTGAAGGGGAAGCCATGGGGGGATCGAGTGGGCTTGAGGGGAGGAGAAGGGGGATGGGTGGGCTTGAGAAGTGGGTGGGGTGGGCTTGGGAGAGGGGGGTGGGTGGGCTTGGGAAAAGGGGTGGGTGGGCTTGGAGGGGAGGAGGGGGATGGGGTGGGCTTGGAGGGGGGTTGGGGTGGCTTGGGGGTGGGAGTTGGGCTTGAGAGGGGATGGGTGTGGCTGGAGGGTGGGGGGGTTGGGCTGGAGAAGGGGGGTGGGGTGGGCTTGAGGGGGAGGAGGGATGTGGGCTTGAGAAGGGGGTGTGGCTTGAGGGGAGGAGAGGGGATTGGAGTGGGTTTGAGGGAGAAGGGATGGGGTGGCTTGTGAGGATTAAAAGAAGGGGATGGATGGGCTTGAGGAGAAGGGGTGGGGTGGCTTTGGGGGTGAGTGATCACTGTCCAGCGGTTGAGAACCGGGGAAGGCTGGGGTATGAGTGAGGTCGAGTGGGGTTGGCAGGGGGGCGAGGCTGCACAGATCGGAGTTCAGCGGAGTCGGAGGTAGGAGGCCGGAGGTTTGTGTGCGGCCTTGTTAACAGTGGTGGGATCAGGGGGCTACACCCTCCCCGCACACAGGGAAAGGAGACGCGAGGTCAGGACGGGATGGAAAATGACCAAAATCCATCCAAATACGGACAGGGACCAGAGGCATCTTGGTGTCCTATGTATTGACCTGGGGTTGGGCCCTCTTATTATCATTGGCTCCTCAGGGCCAGAAATAAGAATCAACTTGGACACAGAGGATGGAAACACTGGACAAAACCAGAACAGAATTGCACCACCAGATTTATCCAATTCCCGCAGCTCACGTAGATCCTCGTTAGATAAATATGTAGATGGTGATTTTTTGCCCCAGTTTGGCAGTCGGGAGACTTTAATAAATACCCCTATCTAAGAATACCCCTATCTGCTTGTGGTTGGATCCTGCGTCAGGCGGCGTGTGTGAAGTGGTTTCTGTTGTATTTCAGGTATTGGGTGCGTCACAACCAGAGCGACTGGCCTGATCATCACAATTTCGCGGTGGTGGACGGGATGATCGTTCTCACCGGCTCCCTGAACTGGATATCAGGCCATCCAGACCAACTCGAGAACCTCCTCATCACGGACGACCGCCGTCTGCGTCAGCGCGTACCTGGAGGAATTTGAGTCGGCTCTGGCAGGAGTACGAACGCGGGACCTACGACTACTTCTCTAAGAGGACAAGTGACCCGGAATTCTACAGGGTATCTTTGCCGTAACCCCTCTGCGCAGAGCAGTGTGTTCCTCCGTGGCAGCAATGTTTAAAGATAAAATCCCACAAAATACCACCATTCCATATACAAAAATTCAGTAAGAAACTCTTTATTTCTCCTGTCTCATTTCTCAAAATTCTGGAGTGACGCATTGTAAAATTTAATATATTATATACTATAATATATATCTCATCTATATATATATATATATATATATATATATATATATATATATATATATATATATAAAAAAATCTCCCTATCGTCTGTCCATGCGACTCAGGATTTGGCGACGTCATGCTAGACTGTGTCGTCTTGAGAAGTGTATGTTGTTGTTGGTCGTGATACTTTTTATGAATCAACATCACAGTTTTTTTTTATCCCTTTAGATGTAATATCTTTTTATAACTTTCCAACCTCACAGACCTGTTCTTTATGTATTTTGCCTTAAGAATCCCAGGTGCTTCTCTTCCGAGCCTTTGCTAAGCCGTTTCGTTCATGTGTTGTGCTGGTTTTGTGTTTTTAGTTCCTCATTAAACGGCAGTCTCGCATACTAACGTATACAACAATTGCATTCAACTGACAATGCTCAGAATCTCTACAATGTTTAAAATCTTTGGAAATTCAAGTTCTGAAACCATGTCTGAGAAGCTCATAAAGAAATCTAAAGACAAAAGGACATGTATTGTCTATTTTGTGATAAACATTAATAAGAACGTGACCTCAATCTGGAAAGAACGCAGCAATATTCCACACTCGTACAGATCATAGTTAAAGCTGTTTTTAAATGGATGGCGGTGAACCTCATTAAAGCTGCAGCCAGTCTTTTTTTTTTTTTTACATTTTTTTTTTACTTCAATAGTTTCTATGTGTGCAATCTCTATTACCTAAAAACTGTATAGCTGCAGGTCAATTCGTTCTCCATGTATTGATCTGTCGGAAATTTTGGGTGACATAATTTGGAAAGGATCTGTTTATTTCTGCTTGTTGTCAGAGGAAGCTCATGAATATTCCTGAGCACTCCGCACTGACATGTGCTTGAGGGAGGGCAGGGCTGACAAAGGGGGTGGCCAGGGCTTGTGACAGGACATGAAGGGCAGTGCCTTAGCAAAAGCTGTTTAAAATAGAATACAAGAAAATTGGTCTTTCAAAGTTGTTGTTTTTAAAACAGAAAATGCTAAAAGTATTTTTTCTTACAATACACTGATTTATTAAAAAAAAAACACACATGCAGGATATTGCCTGAACTGCACTTTAATAGAACGATTGGCTACCTGAACCAATCAGTTGAATTGTTATTTACATCAATTTGTTCTTCCTAACATAAATAATTAATTCATGGTGGAAACATGAGCTTGGTGACAAGAGGCAAGGTCTCTCTGAATCCTAATTCAGGGTCAGATTAGCAGAAGAGGCTTTTCTATGATGCAATGTCGGGATTCAAAATCACTCATTGTACTGATGTTACAACAACATTTTCTTGGTACCATCGTAGACACACAATGCAACAATCAGCTCAACGCGTAGTACAGCGGATGAGGAAGGAAAATTAAACATTAGGGATAATCAGCCAAGTTTTGAAAGGAAACAAATATGATGGCGTCATTGAATAATACCAAGGTTCACCCGCAATCTGCAATACTGCCTACAGCTATGGTCCCCTCGTGCTAATAACGCCACGTAATTGAACAGGAAAATGTTACAGCAGAGGACAAAATGGGAAAATGGTTTAGAGCAGGGGTGGCCAAATCCAGTCCTCAAGGGCTAGCACATAGTTTCAAGTGTTAAGGATAACCTGCTTCAGCACAGGTGGCTCAATCATGGCCAACATGGTCCATCAGACGGTGTCTTGGGTTAATGCTTTACAGTACTGTGTCTCTCCGCTCCACCTCTTTATACCTTCTTGATAGAAACCCACCCTTCCCGACCACCCTGCCTTAAATAGACCCTTTTGGGGGGGAAGGAGGGAGCCTATACAAATGATGAGAAATAGGCAGACTACTGTTGAGCCAAGTGGCTCTTCTCTCCCCTCAAGCTGTCCTTGGCAGCGACGGCACGCCTGTGACCAAATGTATGTACCCTCATGGTGCCCCCCATAGAGCGCGCGACCGAATAATCACCGGCAATTCTATGCACGACAAAGAATTTAGTCTTTGCGCTCGATGGCCGGGTCATGTGCGCATGGGCTGAACAGCACACGTGACATCACGGCCACACCTCCCTGTCGCCGCAGACCTCGTTGCAGGTTTTTTCGAGCAAGCGGGAGTGAAGTGTGACGCATTGCGGTGGCAGTTACAGGTTAGGATCAAGCAGGGATGAGGGCGGGGGGGGATAAACTATTTTTAGTCCCGGCACTTTAGACGCAATGTCAATTGTAGCAGCGAGGCATATTAAATGAAGAACAGATGGGCGTATGTCCATAAATAAAGGCAAATCTAGAACGAAATAGATGTAGGCCGTACAACTTATAATACCCAGATCATATTACAAGCAAGAGATAAAACTATAGTTGTTGCTTCATTAGTGAATCACCTATGACACAAAAATACAGTAGACCACTTTGGAACGGAAACAAATAATCTTTCTAATTGCAAACACCACAGCAAAATATTTCAGGGCCACTTTTCATTCCTCTGACCTGGACTGTTGAATTCTGGTCACTATCCTCTGAGAATGTAGACGATTTACTCGACTGGAACTTCTCCAATGGGACTGAATCTCAGGTGAATCACACAAGTGAACTGATGGAACTCTAAGAACAGAAAAATCAGACCTGTGTCAGGGCTTTTCAACCTCTGGTGTCCAGGTCCCAGAAAACCGGCAGCCCAATCAAACCCTTAGCAACGCATAACGCCATCTAAAACAGTCATACAGGGTTTCCCACCCCTGAGCCTTTTCCCCGGGGCAGGTGAAATGATACCCCCTCTGCCCCTTCGCCCCCCACGGTGCGAGCTCCACAGCGGTCTGGCTGTTTACAAGGGTGTTCGGTTCCCTTGTTTCAGCCAGATATGGGTGCTCATAATAATTGCAGGGCCCATATGCCCTCACACCTAGCATCTCTGAGGCCTTTCAAGTATGGCCCCTGGATAGACCACACCGGACCGAGCTTGTGTAACCATCTGTGCCTTCCAGAGTCTATTCTAGAAACGCCCCAGCTCATATCGGTCAGCGATATCTATACATTTAACTATTCCCTTTAATAAAAATGTGGTGGTTCCTCTGCTGCATGCAAAAAGTTATGAGTTCCTATTCTGGTGTCATGCATGGAGGAGGGTATATCCTCTACAAATCCCTAGCCTCATTCCTAGCACATATTAGAAACATACTTTAAACACTGCACAATCTGCTCAGCTTCATAACCTTAGCGTGAGCATCTCTGAACCTCTACTCTAGGCTCAGGATACCTGTGCATGTACAGTATGTGGGTACCCTCTGCTATACTGGGAGCCCCATGCTATACTAGGACTCGTGTATACCTGCGATATCTTTTAACCCTTCATCTTACCTTGTCTGGAAGTGCTGCACCAGGGACTCTGGCAGTGAGTCGTAATAGCGTTTTCAGGTACAAGTTGGCGGAGTAATGCGCTTACAGTATCAGAGGCTATCACTCAATCTCCGTATATAACTTTTGGGGTATCCCATACCCGGAACACCCCTACATAACGCATTCTGCAAAGACTTTCTCCGCCAAACCACCCTGAAACTTACAGCCTAGAAATCTCCCGCCCAGCATCCCCGAGATGAAATACAAATCATCATTCTTTAATGTCGCAAAGTTCAGTATACAGTTGCAGTAATACATTTTTGACATCTGGGTCCCAGAGCTGACCACCTAAGACCGTTACACATGGTCAGGTTAACCAGTGGGCCTGAACTTTATTAAGCCCTTAAACCCCTTCCCGCCACAGTCATGCGCCCCGTCTCGCACGCCGAGTAACTATAATTGCAACCATTTACAAAGTCACATCCTCTTCTGAAACAGCGTCTGACACACCCTTTTGAGCCCTGTCTATCTCTAGCGTGCACCAATTGTACCTAGTGACTGCCTGTCCACATACTTCCCCCGAACTTTGCATCTTTGGTTCTCTTCTGTCTGCACGACAGCTATTAGTGACCCCCAAGCTAAATTTCGCGATACGATAACTTGGCTATTACTTATCGTGTGATGTATTGTGCCATATAAAGGGGACACCCTGTTCGAATACTTTGAACATTTTGCTTTTCAGTTTCAATGGTTGACACCCCTCTCTTTGTAAATGTTGCAGCCTCTCTCCCAGAGGGGTTACCAGACACTGTGTAACAGCCCCTTGTGATGGGAGCGCCTTATGATGAAGGATCTATGATAAAGGGGGATCCTGCAATTAAGGGGCTATGATAAGGTTGGTCTCACATTAGATTTCTATATAAGGGGACATCTCGTGCACAGGCTTCTGGACAGAGTAAGATTACAAACTGTCTCTGATGGGTATCCCTAAAATTCTGTGGCACCCATGACACTTTATCAGTTTGTTCAATGCAAATGGTCAGCTGTGCTTTCCTTAAGGGTGAAATAGCTTAGACGTTAATTATGAAGGTTACAGTTCATTTCCGCGTTGTAATCTCTGCATTCGGCGGTTTATAATCGTGTTTAATATTTGGGTTCCCATTACCCGCCTACTCCCTGCACATGGAACCTGCAGCGACATCAATCATACCCGTGCTCCCCTGGATCCAGGAGTTTTACAATGTTTACATGTGCGCTTGTCTTTCTACTCCCTGCCACAAGAACGCAAAGAGATGTATATTGGGGTTCATCACCATCTCCACTCCCCTGCCCATGAGGCAGTAGGTAATGACTGGACTCTCCCCTGCCAAGTCAACAGATTACACCAAACAATGTCCAGCGCACCATGTGGCTGAAAGTCTGTCACAGAACAGGATCGGGAGGGGGCAGCATGTTACGGTGTTACAAAGTATTTGGCCAGCAGTGGATGTCAGCATGTGGTCCATGAAAAGATGGGAGCGCTGTGGATGTTCAACGGGGCTAAACTCCTAGAAATTTCATTGTACCATTTATTGATGTCACTAATTCAAGTGATTCATGTTTTCTGCTTTATAAATACACAAGCGAATCATTATTTACAAAATGTATGCCTCACCACAGTAATATTTTAGCATACAGGATAAATGTGTTGGACTGCATAAAATCTATTTTACAGACTTCACCAGACTTTGTTAGGATTTTCCTGACAAACTGGAAAAGGGAAAAAACAAAAAAAACCCACATTTTCCAGTATTTTATTTTATTTACTTTATAAAATTTTTTACCAGGAAGTAATACATTGAGAGTTACCTCTCGTTTCAAGTATGTCCTGGCACAGAGTAAAACAAATAATACATGGTTACAAATACAGTTTACATAAATGAACAAGGTATACATTATATACAAGACATTGCGTGCAACTAAGTTACAAGAAAATAATATATTATGAGCGGTATGAAAGTTACAAGACCAGATTAAAATGTGAGTGACAGCCTTAGATTTGAAAGAACTTAAACTGGTGGTGGATATGAGGGTCTCTGGTAGGTTTGTTTCCAGTTTTGGGGTGCACGAAGGAGAAAGGAAGAACTCCTGGATACTTTGTTGAGCGCTTGGGACCATGAATAGTCTTTTTGGAGTCTGATCTCAGGTGATAGGTGCTGCATGTGGTGGGGTGAGGAGCTTGTTCAGGTAGCTGGGTAGCTTGACCATGATGAATTTAAAGGCAAGAACAGGAAAGGTGAACTTTGCGCCTAGACTCGAGTGTTGACCAATTTAGTTCTTGAGCATTTCGCATGATGTTGGTGTTGTAGTTGCATTGGAGAACAAAACGACAATTGAATTTGTAGAGGTGTCAAGTTTGACTAAGGTGGGTTTGAGGAGCCGAGCCATATACTATGTCTCCATAGTCAATAATTGGAGCTTAGTATCTGCTTTGTTGGCGATATGCTTTCTGACCAGGAGACTTAGGGAGGATTTGTTCCTGTAAAGTACCCCAGTTTGGCATAGGTCTTGTTGTCAGGGTATCAATGTGCCCTCCCGAATGTTAAGTGGGAGTCAAACCATAAGCCCAGGTATTTAAAACTAGTGACAGGTGGTTAGGGTGGTGTTAGCGGTGGTTCTAATCAGGAGCTCAGTCACTGAAGCTTTACAAATTTAGTCTTGGTCCCAAATACCATTGTTACAGTCTTGTCATGTTTAAAAACGATTTGTTTTTGGGAAATCCAATTTTCGAGTCTCAAAAGTCAATACTGAAGTATGGTGTTGAAGGTCAGAGAGGCTATGGCTGTGTGCATATAGGATTGTGTTCATCTGCATACATGTGTAATTGAGGCTTCCTTACAAGCTGTGGGAAGATCATTAATGAACACTGAAAAGAGTAGGTGGGCCCAGAACAGAGCCTTGCGGACACCAACAGGTGATATCCAGGGGGTTTAGTTAGAGCCTGAGATGGACACATGTTGGGATCTTCCTGATAGGTAGGACTGAACCAGTTTAAAGCAAGCTTCCCTATTCCAGAGCTCTGGAGTTTGTTAAGCGGATAGCATGATCAACTGTGCAAAAGCCTTTGGCAAAATCTAGGAATACTGCAAACCATGAGGTTGTACCCGTTCCATTCCACACTGGATTTCATTGCAAACTTTTAGCAGGGTAGTTACGGTGGAGTGTTTGGGACGATAAGCCAGATTGGAATTGGGCTAGTGGAAATTTGTCTTGGTATAGTAATCGCTATAATTGGAGTTGGACACACATTTTTCCATGAACTTTTGGATAGATGCTGGGAGAAGTGGAGATTGGCTGTTTAGTTATCGAGACAGTGTATTTTTTAACGCGCCACTTTTGAGACTTTGGGACAACTCTAAGGCATGTTTTTCCTCAGGTCTTATGATATGGGCCTGCAACAGGATATAGTTGACCTATGGACCAATGGTTTTGGCACATGGCTGGCCCAAGTCGTAGAACCTAGGCTTGTATAAGTTCAGGGTCCACATTGCTGCTTAGTTTGAGGAGGCGCTTGTATAATCTCCTCTTCATGGTACTGGGTGAGCACAAATTGAACAATTGTGAGCAGTTTTGGAGGGGGTGGGACTATAGGGGTCCTCCCAGGAATGATTCAGTTTGTTGGTTGGGCTGCGTTTCGCTATAAGTTAGTGGCACACCACAAAGTAATCATTGAATGCATTTGCA
>WSYH01017977.1:0-11466 GCA_036426205.1 Ascaphus truei
TGTACACACTCTCTTAGGTGACCTAATAACATCTTTTGGGTTTATTAAATATCAACTCTATGCCGACGACACACAAATATAACTTTTCAACACCGGCCTTACACCTGCGTCAAACCAAAGTTTCTGAATGTCTCTCTGATAATCATCGGATGGCCCTCCGCCGCCTTAAACTCAACATGGCTAAAACAGACGCTCCTAAACTTCCTCCCAAACCTGGCCCTACTACCTCCTCAACATTTACTGTTGGAATACAATCATTCACACCAGTAGCCCAAGCACGCTGCCTAGGGGTCACATCGACTCCTCTCTCACATCGCCCCTCACATTCAAAAACATTTCTAAAACTTGTCCCGCTTTTTCCTCCGAAATATAACAAAGAGATACGCCCTTCCTCTGTTGCCGACTGCTAAAACTCTGACTCAGGCCCTAATCTCTCCCGTCTTGATTACTGTAACCTCCTGCTGTCCGGCCTTCTGCCTCTCACCTGTCTCCCCTACAATTCTATTCCTAAACGCTGCTGCCAGAATCACTCTAATCTTTCCTAGATCGTACTCAGCATCTCCCCTCATGAAAAACCCTCTCTGGCTTCCGATCAAACCAGCATCTCACATTCCATTCTTTCCTCTTACTTTTAAAGCTTTACACTCTTCTGCCCATCCTTACATCTATCCTAATTTCTCGTTATGCACCATCCAGACTCTTGCGTTCTTCTCAAGGAGTCTTCTTTTACCCCCTTTGTATCTAAAGCCCTCTACCGCCTCTTAAACCTTTCTCACTTTCTGCCCCACACCTCTGGAATGCCTTCCCCTCAGTACCCGACTAGCACCCCTCTCTATCCACCTTTAAGACCCACATTAAGACACACTCTGCTTAAAGAAGCATAGAATAGCACTGTGGATATTCTGAACTCGATACATTAAAGCTTGGCCCCCTGCAGACGCACTTACCAGAACTCCCCTCTATACTGTCTCTGTACGTTCTTACCTACAATTAGACTGTAAGCTCCTCGGCGGAGGGCACCTCTCTTCCGAAATGTTACTTTTATGTCTAAAGCACTTATTCCCATGATCGTTATTTATATTATCTGTTATTTATTTGATTACACCATGTATTACTACTGTGAAGCGCTATGTACATTAATGGCGCTATATAAATAAAGCATACAATACAATACAATCTAACTGATTCATTTGGAAAATGAAGCTTACAAAATGGTGACCACAACAGGAACTGATCCAAATCAGATCTACAGTAGAGTGGCTGGTGCCATGATCGTTTGCAGTTTGGATAGTCAGAAAACCATTGCAAAGGAATAGAAAGGAATTCATTTACTTTTGATTACACATATATATTATATATATATATGGACGCCCCTCCCAAGCGAGATTAGGTCTGCCTCTATATTCTGCGTGGCTGGCGTACCTGTGATGTAGGTGGTAACAAGAGGGCTGTGGTGCTCCACGGTTCTGTTGGTGGGGGAGAATAGGACAGGGTTACAGGGTAACCTTATTCGTGCGTTTGCAGTGCCTCCAGTCAGTGTGGGTCCTTTGGATGGAAGGATGGTACATACTAACACCTTCTTTGTCCTTAGACAGTGAATCACACTGGTGATGGTACAATGGTGTTTATTGGAGGTTCTGATTCTTACAGCATTGCATAGCTTTCCCTCTGCATGGTTCTACTCATGAGGCCTCCTAGTGAGACCCAGGGTAGCTGTACTCACTCCATAGGGGGAGGAAAGAGACACACTTACTTTTAGGAAAAGTGCCAGTATTTATACCCGAGATGATGCTTTGTAACCCTGCCCCATAAACAGGGCAGGTCTGGATACTGACAGGCCTCACATCCAGCATGTGACCACATCATAGTATCCACCCTCAGGCTGACACTTTCTGTCTGTTGTAGGCTCGCCCTTGGGATACATCAATGCATCTAAGCCTGCAAAAGTCACAAGGCATTTCGAAGTAATTAACCCATTCACTGCCTGCACCTAACAGGACTTACATGGTAGGGCCCAGGGAAAATAGGTAGTGCCGGGAGGCTATGGCTATGCATATATATTAAAAAAAAGAAAAGTGTTGACGCTTGTCCAATATATAAATGAATATCAATGGATGGTATCAGTGTCATTTTTTAAATGTAACCCTCCTGCAGAATCTAAAGGGTGGGGACATGGAGGTGGATATATATATAGATATATATATATAGATGAGAGAGGAGAGAAAGGGAAGAGAGAGGAGAGATGAGAGCGAGAGACAGAGAGAGAGAAGAGTAGATCTATAGATATATAGTATCTTATATATAAGATAGATATATATATATATGATATGATATTATATATTATAGTGACTATATAGAATATATACACACACTACTGTATTTAGTGATTGTATCAGTCACAGCACAGGATCTTGTGTCCCAGATCAAAGGCAGGGAACGTAGAGTTGGTGCACAGGGGGTTTTATTACAGGGTACAAATCAGGAAACAAAACATAAAACAAGAAGCTAACTCCACTTTGGGGGGTGCTGCCTAATACATCTTGTCACTTACTAAAATGGAGGGAGAGCTAATCTCATTCCCCACCAGTGCACCCTGTTACCTATGGACAGGCAGCAGCTCCACTTGCAGTCTCTCACACAGCTGTATGTGCCTTCAGATCAGCACATCAGCAGCACGGAAACTGTCTGTGCCCTTTTACATGAGTTCATCAAACCTAGGGGGAGGATTTTCTGTTGGAAAGGTACATCTGAGCATAATGACAATGGGATGCGATAGGCAGGATCCCCGCAGCAACTGTTTGTAGGCGGTGGCTGTCTACCTCTGGTAGTTTCAATAACCCACTTTCATACCAATGTCTATAGGTTTAGCTGCAAGCGCCGGATTGAAACACTGACATATCTTCCCCATCATTGGTTTAAGGATGAAAATTTGGTAACATCATCCCCTTAGACCTGTAGGCGGTATATCTCGGGCATCAGCCTCTGTATACTGTTCACGGTTACAATCAAACAATGTTGGCCGCAGGGGCCGAAGCATTATAATATTCGCCTGTCAAATATCACCAGCCCAGCCCAGAGCAGACCACTCCCCTAGTACTTGGAGGAGTATGATCTTCCAGTCCCCTAAACTCGTCCTCACTAGGGGGTGGGCCAGCACCAGAGAAGGCCTTAGCTTACGGTAGTGGCGTGAGTGTTGGAAGGAAATTAAAATATTCGCTCCACCCTCCCAGATTTTAGTAAACCTGGATGTTGCATTAAGGCCAGACATATATCATAAGATAGAGTTCATTTGGCACGTGACCAACGGCTAACACGTGGGTGGGAGGTTCCAGCCTGCCAGGTTCATGTCTGGACCTCCAATCTGGATAGTAGCAACATTTTCCGTGCAATATTTGTAATTTTATTAGTATATTTTTGTCTCTGGCACACCCAGGTCTAAACCTCAGCAGCGCCTCACAAATCTGTAACACCCTTCCCTCCCACTCAAGGAGATTTTGCTGATATGGGTTTTATGGTGCTGCTAACCTCTGTGCTTGGGGAGCCTGGGGTGGCTGAGTGCAGCGCCTCCACCCCGTTTGAAGAACCCAGCATTGGGGGATAGGCACCTCATGGGAACAGGTTTATACCTCAAATAACCACATCCAAACCAATATATGCAACACACTTTACTAGGTCTCATGAGCACGTGGGCTTTTGGTAAAAAGAATATCACACAATAACGGTAACCACAGGTAATTACATAGCAATTGGACCCCCAAAGTACTGAGGGGCTCTTCTCACGTTAGAACCGGTTGGTCCAAAAGAGAATAATCCCTCCCAAAGATATGTGAGGGCAGCGTGACCCTCCCTCTGTGGTGTTGGTGCATGTGGGGACCTTCCTGGTTACTTCTTTACACCAGGTATGCTCAGACAGGACGCATCCGTGATCCCACGATGCAGGGCCTCCGACACAATCCCTTTCGCTAACGTTCAGGGAAAATGTTCATACTGTAACAACAAAAATGGTCTCTGAATGAGGATTTCAGCCAAAGTGAGGACTGGCAATAGTTCCTGCAGCTATGCAAAAAAAACAAAGGCACAGAGCCACCAAGGGTAAAGAGTTGGTATTTAAAAATATCAATAACAATTGCAAGTAGTAACTGAGAAACACTAGTAAGCTGAAAACACTATCCCCCGTTGGAGCTGAAAGCAACTCAAGGCTCCGTGGGAAGGTCAGTGGCAACTGAACAGTGGAGTGGTCTGTCCTGTTACAGTAATAGCTCCGCAACGCGTTTTAACACACTCCGGTGCTTCATCAGGCGGTCCTGCAGCAGCTATAATAACCAGTGGAATGTTCTCCCGGCGTGCATGTCTCCCGGCGTGGTTGTATTCAGTAAAATCACTGTGATGATTCTGGATGCCTCACTGGCGTGCCATGTTATTTATAACAATGCAAGTTTTTTAAATCCTAATCCTGGTGAGTGAGCATTTGTCCACGTTTTTCATTTAAAAGATATATTTTTCAGTATTTTACACGATACTGCATGCGCTTCTCATTTTTTTTTATACATAAATAATATTTGTTTTTCGGCATTTTTACATTTATATTATGGACTAGACCGGAGTGGCAACTTCAGTCCTCAAAGGCACCAACAGGTCAGGTTTTAAGGATATCCCTGCTTCAGCACCGGGAGGCTCAGTTAATGACTGATCCATGATTGAGCTATGGTGGCTGAAGAAGGAATATCCTGAAAAACCTGACCGTTGGTAGCTCTTGAGGACTGGAGGTGGCCGCCCCTGACCTAAACTCAAACACGCCATGTTAGGTAGTATTGCATTAGGCCAAAATCCCCAGTGGGCTCTGTGGCGCATTGCTCCGGGGTGCGCGCCACAACCACAGCACACCCCTCTATGGGGCAGGCCCAGGTGGCCATGTGCGTGTGGGCACACAAAGCGCTTTGCTGCTCTTTGTTTGTGACGCGTACGCTGGCAGGGAAGACAAGAATTTGGTCGTTCCGGGCCGTGACGCGATCATTGTGGCCGTTGGGCAGCCAATGTAAGGGCAGATATTGCCCCGTCATGGCCGAGCCCCCCCATCATTGGACCGCCCCCCAGCATCCAATCGCTCCCCTACAGACCGCCAATCGCGGGCTTTTTTACGTGCAAGGTCGGCAGGCGCGCGCTGTTTGCAGCAGTGAAATACTGGGGGCCCTAGCTGACGTTACAAATATAAGAAAGAACAAGCACAACCAAAACATGATTACGGTATCTTATTCAACACGCAAACAAAGTACCGCTAGGAGAACCACGTGAAGGCTTGGCAGTAACCAGAGTGTTGAGAAGCATGATACATTAGGATGGAGCTAAGATGAAGTTTAAGTGACAGCCGTGGCGTTCAATGTCATCCTTTAATGGCCAAGGGAACTCAGAAAATATTAGGCTGAGGTTTTTGTGGTTTGTATTTTTCTGGCACTTTGCAACTGGCATGATCACCCCTCGTGGCATTTCTTCCAAAAATGGACAATTTGGCAGCCACAATTGATAATAATTTACTTTGCACAGTCTCATGCCTCGTGGCATTTCAAGTTCCCCTTTGTATCATTGTACTCCGTTTTTTGTTGTATTTTAATTTGCAGAGGTGCTGATGAGAGAGGAAAAACGTCATTTGATAAGCTCCAGGCAAGGTTTTAAACAGCTGTATACGTAAACCTATTAAGGACTCGATAGAATATCGATAATTGATTTGGGTCAAAACACATTTAACTACATCCTGATTCCACCAAAATAGGGGTGTGCAGGCAGAAGAAACAGACATTAGTGAGAAAGGATGAATCCCTTGTTGGGATGTTTTACCATCTAAGTACAGTAGGAACTTTGGAAACTTACGATGATAGGCCGTTATTCAGTTATACTGTGAAGCCGTCTTCCACTTGCTCAAAGAGATATTTAGCTCCCATTTAAATTAATCGTGAAGCAATGATGCTTGACACAGAGATGAAGAGGCACACGTTTGATCCAATATTGAAAAGAACGCTGCTTAAAGACATGAGCCCTATTCAATTATGCCATTATGGGGATTGAGTTCCAGCTCTATTCATGTGAATGTGGCTAAAATGTTCCCCAGTGCGAGAGAAGATGGGCTTGAAGCATATTGTTTAGGAGTAGCACAGTACCTTGATATAATTAATGGGTCGTTTGCAGCTTCAAATTATCACAGACCATTACGGGGGGGGGGAAACATCGGCCCAAGGGCCACATGTGAGCCAGCGAACTATTCTTTCCGGCCCACCCGCTCTAGCCTCAACTGGTTAGGCTGCATGGCCACAGTGACGCTGAGCGCGCTGGGCTGAGCTCGAGTCGGTTGCAATATTTCTTGGGGAATGTTTTGGTGGGGGCAGGCAGTTGTGTGATGTCGGGGGGGGGGGGGTGTTTAAGGGCGTTGGTCGGGTGTGCACGGCCATGACATCACAGAAAACCATCATGTGATGTGCCAGCGAGCAACAAAAACAATTGCTTGTTCTCTGCAGCAGGGATGGAGGAGAGCTGTGCGCTGCACGGACAATGCAGGCTCGTCGAGCTGGGACAAACCCATGATTGCTAGCAATGTGAGTTGTGATCCGTGCTGTGCGCGTAACATGTGCACACCATCATGCACAGTTACCATGGCCAACAGCCGTAGCGGAGGGGAAAGAGCGAGAGAGACAGGAGTGGAGAGCATAGAAGGGTGGGGGCAGAGACAGACAGCGGAGAAGGAGATGAGCGTGAGACGGGGAGGAAGAGCGGAGAAGTGGGAGGAGAGGAGAGAGATGGGAGAGAGAGGCAGAAGAGATAGGAGGGAAGGAGGAGAATGGGAGGATAGAGCGAGGAGATGGGAGGTGGGGAGCGGAGGCAGGAGAGACGGGAGAGAGGGAGATCGGAGAAGGAGGAGAGGGAGAGCGAGAGAGGAGAGAGAGAGACGGGGAGATGGAGAGTAGAGAGACAGGAAGGAGGGAGAGACGAAGAAGGAGTAAGGGGAAGGGAGAGAGAGGAGGGACTGGAGAGGGAGGGAGCTAAAGCAGCCCACTCATGGTGTGGCCTAACATGGCAAACTAAGCCCCACCAGAAGTTCAGCAATTTTCGTATTATCTGGCGTGGGTGGGCTCCCTCAATCACCGCCACTTTACTACAGTATGCATGTCAGGTAGGAATGGGAGAATGGAGGAAGGAGTGAGAGAAGGGGGGGATGAGAGAGAAGGAGAGAAGAGACGGAGAGGGGAGAGAGACAGAGGGGAAGGATAGGAAGTAGGGCAAGTAGGGCATGGGTTGAAGGAGATGCGGGGGGTGGGGAGAGAAGCAGGTGGATGAGGTGAGATGGGGGGGTGGAGTGGGCGGGAGAATGGGAGCGAGATGAGAGAAGGGGAAGATAGGGAGGAGGGACACACATGTAGGGGTAGAGTGAAGATAAGAAACTGTCTGAGAGGGGAGAGCATGTGGGGCCACCACTTGATCTACATTAAGCGATGTGGGGCCCCCTAAGTCTTGCCAAACCTCACCAATTAGACTGTAAGCTCCTCGGGGCAGGGACTCCTCTTCCGAAATGTTACTTTTATGTCTAAAGCACTTATTCCCATGATCTGTTATTTATATTATCTGTTATTTATTTGATTACCCCATGTATTACTACTGTGAAGCGCTATGTACATTAATGGCGCTATATAAATAAAGGCATACAATACAATACAATCTAACTGATTCATTTGGAAAATGAAGCTTACAAAATGTGACACACAACAGGAACTGATCCCAAATCAGATCTACCAGTAGAGTGGCTGGTGCCATGATCCGTTTGCAGTTTGGATAGTCAGAAAACCATTGCAAAGGAATAGAAAGGAATTTCATTTACTTTTGATTTACAATATATATATATATATATATATGGACGCCCCTCCCAAGCGAGATTAGGTCTGCTACTCTATATTATGCGGTGGTGCGTACCTGTGAGGTAACAAGAGGGCTGGGTGCTCCACGGTGTTGTGGGGAGAATAGGACAGGGTTTACAGGGTACCTTATTCGTGGTTGCAGTGCCTCCAGTCAGTGTGGGTCCTTTTGGATGGAAGGATGGTCCATACTAACACCTTCTTTTGTCCTTAGACAGTGAATCACACTGGTGATGGTACAATGGTGTTTATTGTAGGTTCTGATCTTACAGCATTGCAGAAAATGTCAGAACGAGAAAGAGAAAGAGTAGAAAGAAAGAAAACCGACCAGGTAGACCGTTGCTAAAGGTATAGCTGGATCTCTTTCTCTCTTTATCATCTTTAGCGATGGATCTGTCTCTCTCTCTTCTCTATAGTCCCCTCTCTATTAGACATCTCTTCTCTCTATAGCCTATCTTTCTTGTTCTCTATTCCTCTCTTCTTTTCTCTCGTCCTATTCTATATTATTCCTCTTTCTTGTCTTCTATCTCTTTCTCTCTTCTCTCTCTTTTTTAAGCAAAGGGATAAGTAAAAGAAAACCCAATATTTCACTAATGACCATTTTAAAATTAAGTAGTTATAAAACGTGATAGGGAAATATTGCTTAACAGGAAGTGCCTGCCGTAGTCTGCTGCCGTAGTGGAAACTAAAGTCTATAAAACATACTGAAAAATGCTTTCTGTGACCAGCACCATTTCCCAAATGGGCTCAGCAGGTTGAATCGGCGGTTAGAGTCATATAGTTATAAAGTCAAAAGGGGTTTGTATGGCAGGGGTAGGGGGTAGCTTGACCCAGAAATTTATACAAAAAGTGAAAATGACTTTACAGTCTTGGTATCCAAGGAAACTATTGCGAAAAATATAGTTGGTTAGGCTATTTGTTGAATTTAGCACCGCTATGTTTCACAAGTGTTTGTTAATACAAAGAAGGGCACTTTCACACCCCATTGCTCTCTTGTGCTTGCTTACTTGGGCATTCACTCGTATGTATGCACAGGAGACGCTCATCCCTAAAAATATGGCAGGGAAAACGAAGAGAGCTATGTTAGCGCTATATTCATTCCACTTTAAATGAACTATTAGAGGCCATACTAATACCCAATTATATGAAAAGATGACGAAGTGCAGAAATAAACACCCTAAGGTGCTATGAGCAGCCTTGACTCAACTTGAGTAAGTGAGCGTACTGTATGATGTTTTTATAAGGGCAGTTAGGGGAAGAGTAGTGTCGGGCAGGATTATCATGTTTCAGAAGTCCATGCTGGGGAAAGAGGAAAAATATGTGTACAACAACAGGGGGGCTTATTCCATCATCTTCACACACACATGTTTAGGTCTGCAAACCTTCATACCTTCACTACCTATATAAATACATGTATGGCCCCGCATCTAAACAAGTGAGATAGACCAAAAGCATTGTGACTGTGTATGTGAGAGGCTTTACAGGCTCGTGTGAGTGCTCAGCTTCACCTCTGTCTAGTAAATTTCTGACTTTTGGGTAGCCTGGGCTCTTCTCGTTTGCCGATGGAGTTGGTGATGCCCATATCCTGATCATCTTGCCGCCATACTCATTATTGTATACAGACTAAATTGTACAGCGGTGACTAATAACAGCAAACGCTACAAGAGCTGTCTTTCTAACTATCGCACGTCTCCCCTCCTGGCCTTTTGCCCTCTAACATCCTCCTTCAACGGCTGTATTCTCGCTGACTCCATTTTCTCAACACCTATTCTCTCCTGACCCTCCGTAAAATTCGGGCTTACGCTCTGCTCACTCCACCGAAACAGCCCTCACTAAAAATACCACGTGCGACCTCCATGCTGCCAAGACAGAGGTCATACACCTTGTAATATTACTTCGACCTTCTGCAGCATTTGACACAGGGTGACCACCTCTTCTCCTCCACATTCTCCATTACTAGGTATTCGCGAACAAAGCGCTATCCGGGATCTCATACCTAACTCTCCATCGTACTTTCAGTGTCTGCTTATGCTAACACTCCTCACCTCTCTATTGATCTCTCTGTGGGGTACCCAAGGGCTCTGTCCTGGGACTATTTTCTCTTTCTCTGTACACACTCTCTCTAGGTGACCTAATAACATCTTTTGGGTTTTAAATACACCTCTATGCCGACGACACACAAATATAACTTTTCAACACCTGTCCTTACACCTGCGGTAAAACCAAAGGTTCTGAATGTCTCTCTGCTTAATCATCGGATGGCCCTCCGCCGTTAAACTCAACATGGTCTAAAACAGAGCACTCTATACTTCCTCCCAAACCTGGCCCATACCTCCTTCCACATTCTGTTGGAATACAATCATTCACCCAGTAGCCCAAGCACGCTGCCTAGGGTCACATCGATCTCCTCATTCATTCGCCCCTCACATTCAAAACATTTCTAAAACTGTCGCCCTTTTTCCTCCGAAATATAACAAAAGATACGCCCTTCCTCTGTTGCCGACTGCTAAAACTCTGACTCAGGCCCATAATCTCTCCCGTCTTGATACTGTAACCTCCTTCTGGTCCGGCCTTCCTGCCTCTCACCTGTCTCCCCTACAATCTATTCCTAAACGCTGCTGCCAGAATCACTTACATCTTTCCTAGATCTGTCTCAGCATCTCCCCTCATGAAAAACCTCTCTGGCTTCCGATCAAATCCAGCATCTCACATTCCATTCTTCTCCTCACTTTAAAGCTTTACACTCTTCTGCCCACCTCATACATCTATCCTAATTTCCGTTATGCACATCACAGACTCTTGCGTTCTTCTCAAGGAGTCTTCTTTTACCCCCTTTGTCTCTAAAGCCCTCTCGCCCTTAAACCTTTCTCACTTTCATGCCCCACACCTCTGGAAATGCCTTCCCTCAGTACCCCGACTAGCACCCTCTCTATCCACCTTTAAGCCCACCTTAAGACACACTGCTTAAAGAAGCATATGAATAGCACTGTGGATATTCTGAAGCACGATACATTAAAGCTTGGCCCCCTGCAGACGCACTTACCAGAACCCCCTACTAATGTCCTGTACGTTCTTACCTACAATTAGACTGTAAGCTCCTCGGGCAGGGACACTCCTCTTCCGAAATGTACTTTTATGTCTAAAGCAACTTATTCCCATGATCTGTTATTTATATTATCTGTTAATTTATTTGATTACACCCATGTATTACTACTGTGAAGCGCTATGTACATAATGGCGCTATATAATAAGGCATACAATACAATACAATCTAACTGATTCATTTGGAAAAAAGCTTACAAAATGTGAACAACAGGAACTGATCCAAATCAGATCTACCAGTAGAGTGGCTGGTGCCATGACGTTGCAGTTTGGATAGTCAGAAAACCATTGCAAAGGAATAGAAAGGGAATTTCATTTACTTTTGATTACACATATATATATATATATATATATGGACGCCCCTCCCAAGCGAGATTAGGTCTGCACTCTGATATTCTGTCGGTTGGTGCGTACCTGTGTGAAGGTAACAAGAGGGCTGGGTGCTCAGGTTCTGTGGGGAGGAGAGAAT
>WSYH01017979.1:0-11464 GCA_036426205.1 Ascaphus truei
TTTATGTTCTTTTCCCTTCATGCTCCCCCTGGATTACAACTGGAGAGTGATGATTTGTGGGACTAGCGAAACCAGTCCCCACCAGCTGGGTTTGAGCAGGGGGTTTGAACCTTTCAATAATATTATCACGTTATTTGAACACAATATCACTGTTTAACAATTAACTGTTTTGGTCAAAATATTCACTGTATATTATTAGTGTACACTAATAGAGTTAGCGCCGTTTTCTTTCACCTTCACGTAGCACCTGTCTAGGGAAGCTTGCATTACTATATTGAAATCACCTGCGAGGATTATGCTTCCTTGAGATATTGAACATAGGATTCGAAAGAACTTATTGAAGAATGTAGCATCTTGTATACATGGGGCATATAAGGATGCTAAAGTGATATATTGTTCATGTATAGTGCCTACAAGGATTAGAAATTGGCCTTCTGCGTCTTTTTTAATTGTTTGGACTACAAATGGGGTTTTGTTACTAAAGAGTATAGCTACTCCGCCTTTTTTGGTGGGCGCCGAAGCTGTATAGAACTGGGAGAAGCCCTTGTCTAAAAATTTAGATGTATTGTTTTTACTAAAGTGTGTCTACTGGAGGAGCAACACTTCAGCTTGCTTTCTCCTATAGTCGGAAAAGGCTAGTTCTTTTTATTGGGCTATTAAAGCCCTTAACGTTGTGTGAAATTAGGGTTAATGCCATCTTATATTAGGGAGGAGGTACGATGAGTCATATGGTGGGTACTCACTGCTAGTGTTGCCCGATGAAGTCTTATCTTTATCTTTTCCTGCTTGCGTCTGTAGTGCGACTCTTGGATCCCGGTATCTTGGGAGTGTGTGTGGGGAGGGGAGTGTGTGTGGGGAGGGGAGGAGGTGGGGAAGGGTTGTACGTACTGGGAAAGCTACATGGAGGAAAGAACAAAATAAATTAAATAATGTACAAAATAAGAAAAGTGAAAAAAGGTAGGGGAAAAAAGGAAAGACAAGAGCTCGCCTCGGTGGCCCCCGGGGACGGCTCCTGCGCCTAGAGGGAGGATCTTCAGGTCTCATCACCCGAATGAGCCTGCCTCCAAAAATGGAGTCAGACCTCCCTAGGTCTTGAGGCTGGTCCCTTGAACTAGAGGACCAGGTTAGAGAACGCATATGCCACGACGAGGCTGGGCCCGCCGGCATTCGTCTAATGAAAAAACAAAATTGCAGCAAATAGCTCGAACTTATTAAACAGGTTAAACACCTTAAACTGTGAACTGTAAGTACAGAAATATGGCTCTTTCTGTAAGAGAACGTAAAACTCTCTGTGGAACCGCCCAATACCTGCCAGATCTTTTGAGCATAGACCTCCCGTAACCACAATTTATCCCATTTGGGAATATAGTCTGAGTATCCGGAATATATATTAAGGCATATTTCAGTTATCTGATACCGCATAACTTTACATGAACCTACAGCAAAATAGACAGGCATATGCATACATACTTATATACGTAGGAGCGAACGTGGGGGGGACACCAGCGAACATTAAATAGTGATAACTGCTTATTGTGGAAACAGCCTTGTTAACAATAATTCCTGTAATAGATAATGTAGTTATTGTTTAAGTATTGGGTTAAGGATTGGAGTTATACATATTGGAAACCTTAGAAATATGGATAGTTCCTGAAGAGAAACCCATCCTATCTGTGAGGCAGTCGGATAGATAGTGTGCCCCCACATATCCCTTCCAGCGAGATAAAAGCTGACTGTTTCAGTTTTATAGTGGAGCCGAACCAGAGTCAAAGTCAGTGTGGAAATATATTAATCTGCCGTTCGGGCTAAAAAAATACAAAAAAGTTATGGTGGCGAGCCTGGGGTGGAGATATACCGACATGGCTAGAGGGAGGAGAAATTGATTGTCTCTTTTTAAATAAGTCTTGGAGGTAAAACAGATGTGTATTAAAAGGACAATAGGTATTAGCGGGAATTAGAAACTTACCTAATCAAGGTATGTATAGATAATATATCTACCTATCAGATAAATATATACATAGGTAAAATGGATACCGACAAGTGTGTGCGTATAGAAGGGATAGTGCCCCAGAGGGGTTAAAGTTATATTCTTCTACCTTGGGGGACCTAAGATATGGCCAGGCATGATCCCAGTCCAAGGTCAAGATAGTTCATAGTATAACTTTGGGATGACGTCATAGCGATGTCTGATGTACTACTGCAGTGTCAAACTCACAGGAGTTTGCTTCCGATTTGTAGGATAGCTTTAAACTTTGATGTGGGCCACCAATGTGGATCCCACTAGCTAGGAACTAGGTATACTAGACTTCCTGCTGGCACTGGATAGCCCAGAGCATATTTACACAGAAGGGCTGTCACGGCACTTTCCCCCCCCCCCCACCCCCCCTGGAAGCAGCTGCAAAAGCGTGAGTGCAAGTTATCAGTCTGGGGTCCCCTTATGCCCTGTTGTAACAGGTTGATCACGGGGTTTACTCACCTGCACCTACCTCCCAGCAGCGCTCCCATTGATCTATTACCACGGGGGTCCCTTCCAGCCTGGGTTTTCATTCAGCTATCTGTGTATGCAGCAGTGCTACAGTATGTGCCTTACTGCAGCTTTGTAACACAGTGCTGCATTACCAATGCTGCCAGTGTCCTTGTGTATCACAATACTTGTGTAGATTGTACACCAATTACTTCCCTGACAGGGTCATATGTTCTGTTCATCTACTGAATTATTTCCATACAAGTATTGTGAGAATCAACAGTAACTCTATTCTACAGTGTATCAAACTAGTTAAGACATCACCTGGTCATCTAGATTGATTTCACACCAGAACTGCACAGTACACTATTTAGGTTTTAAATATATTTGTTCTGTTTGCTTCCTTCAACTACATTAATAAAAGTTTATCATTTTCATATTAGTAGGGTTGAGTGCATCATATAGGGTTCCTTCCTCTCTCCCCCATACGCTTATGTTTCACCCTGATAGCACCTCCCTAGAAAGTCTATTTTGAGCTGAGCAGGATTTTCCCCTCCCCACCCCTCCCCCCTCCCCTCTCCCCCACTGATTGCATAGTATAACTCCCGCTGAAGTATCCTGTGACCGTATAAATAAGCCCACTTATATCTATTATAACTATATGCTTAACTATTCAGATACTCAAATAGATAGTCATGTAGGTAACTATACAACTTATTTAACCCCTATAACTTTATAGAAAGTTATAGATATCCTGTAGCCAACCTATATAGCCTATATGGCCCATATAGTATATAGTCTATGTAACCCAAATAAATGTTGTTTCTAACTGCTTCTTCTGCATTGCACATCATGTGGTGTAAAATCTAAATATACTCATTGCTCCACATCTTCTTCTTTCTATTATGTTGAGCTATATCACCCTATATTATATTATCTATGTCTATATACCTATAACAAGCGTGCGTCACCTGTATATAAATGCAGATGCACATGTAGCGTTGTGTCTTGTCATATCCTATATCGCACAACATATTAATACTTCATGTGCACAGTTCATGACACATGCATTAGCATACATTTATATAGATAATTTCTCATCTACAGATATATGCAGCTTAGCTGCGGTACGTGTGTGAATGGAGACATGCCTAAATATACATATAACCTTAACTACATATGGATATCAATATATATACAGGTACACCTTTAAGTATGTAACCCCCTGGATCCGTGTAATATGTTAGTTTATTAGTTTTGTTAGGTTGGTAGTGTGTGTTGAGTAATGTAGTGCGTTAGTTAGTGGGGTGATTACTGGGGAAAATGCACTGTAAATGGATCTCAGATGTGGCACGTCTCGAAGGGCTAGTGTGCCTCCGGTCTGCTCCTCCAACTGCTTCCTTGTGAGTCGGGTTCCTTCCGCATCCTGCTCCATGACCTATGATGATGTTGGCGGCAGCCATCTTGGTGGTGGCGTCAGAGTGTAGCGTATTTTGGATCTCGTGAGAGGTGGAGGGGTGAAGATGACGTCATACCCGGTTTCGCGCCATCTTCATTGTAGTTCCCGCGCTGATCCAGGGAGGACCGGGGTAAGATGGCTGCTGTTCGAAGGTGGTGTGCGGCTCAGCTCCGGGTTGAGATCATGATCTTGAAGATGGGGGTAAGTCCAGACACTGGCGGGGAGAGGTATTTTGAAAAGTTTACTTTGCGGTTCCTCTTAAAGATAGGATAAACTTAGGGAGAGATCAGAAATGTGGGAAACTGGTTCACTCCGAGCCTGATGCCTCAGGAACAGTAATGCCCTTAGATTTGTTAGCTCCCACTTTGGTCCATGAGGGGCCAGGGGAGCTGTTGGATGTAGACGGAGGGTTTGGTAGTGGAGAACCCGGCATGCTTCGGGTGGCTCCGGTGATGCCCAGTTTAATTAGGAAACTCTCCCCATCCTCCGGTTTCCTCAGGGTGTGAGCTACCCCGTTCTTGATAGAAAGAAGGGCACAAGGGAACAACCAACGATATTTAATGTTATTGTCCCGTAGTACTCGTGTGGTGGGGGCCAGGGCTCTTCTTTTCATGAGGGTAGCCGGGGCCAGGTCCTGGTATACCTGGAGCTTAACTCCTTCAAACTCCAGTGACCTGGCCTCTAGGGCAATTCTGCACATTTCTTCCTTTGTGCGGAAGTGGTGGAACCTAGAGACAATATCCCTGGGGGGGTCCCCGCTCTGCGGTTTCCCGTGGAGAGCTCGATGGCACCGATCTAGCCTTATCTCTGCCTCCGGTTTGTCCGGGAAGAGGTGCTCTAGCCATCTGAGGGTGAAATCTTCTGGGTCCGTGATGCTTTCGGGGACACCTCGTTATCTAATGTTGCATCTCCTGTCGCGGTTTTCCGCGTCCTCTGCTTTATCCTCAAGGAACTTGACTTTATCAGTCAGAGAGGATATTTGTTCTTGTGTATGGGAGATGGCAGCCATTGATTCATCAGTCTTTGATTCAAGAGTGTCAGTTCTTTCGCCCAGGGCATCTAAGTCCTTTCTGAGGGCCCATAGCTCAGATTTGAAAAACTTTTTCATTTGTGAGCAGAATTCTTTTAAGTCCTTTCTGCGAACCACTTCTTCATCCCCTTCATCTTCAGTGAAGGGATCTGCTTCGGGGACTTTATTAGCAGGGTGGGCGGGAGACTCCATCTTGTCCTGTTTGTCCGATGGGGGCACCGCTCTCCGTCTGAAATATGTGGAAACCGGCTGGCTTTTTGTGCGGGTAGTTTTGCCTGAAGCCATCTCTGCAGTTTTATAAAGCTGTTGCTGTATAGTGAGCCGGGGAGCGTTTGAAATTGCCGCTTTTATTATGTTTATGAATGCCGACAGGTGAGGAGCTCTGGAATCGGGACTCCATACACCTCAGCGTCGCGCATGCGCCTCCATTTAGTTTTTAATATGAAAAGCCTAAATTGATACATTATTATAACTTCTTCAGTACCAAGGTCAATTTACAATAGACCACTGTGGTATTTTTTTAAACACCTGCAAGTCGACACATTACTGAAGCGCATGCGCATTACAATTCATGAATATCTGCCACCTGGCGGATACGCGAAGAATTGCAACCAATTAAATCTGAATCATTATCAATAAACACATCAATAAACACATGAACCGCGGGTGACACCGGCATGAATGCAACATGAATGCGGCATGAATGCGGTGAAGTGCGTGGCATTCGGAAAAAATCCCCGAAAAAATCGATATCGGAGAATAAATTGGGCTGCGGCAGTACAGGTACACAGAGGAAGTCCAATTGCCTAATTCTTGATCCAAGTTAATTCTTGTGCAAACAAGCCAATCAATGCCCAATTCCAAATAGAGGCAGATATATAGTAAAGCAAAAAAGATGGAGGCACAGATATAGATGCAAATATTTTCTGAATTCTACGTCCCAGAAACATTATATATTTGTCTGCTTAAGCATGAAGTAAACTTCAGCACATTTTTGTAAATACAAATGTGTGCCTCTATCTTTTTTTGGTTGCTATCTTAATCACTATAATTTTGGAATGACTGCAGAAGCGTTTTCTTGGTTGATGAAAACAATCTAAACGACCCCTAATTAAAGCCATGTTTTTTGTAACTTTTTATGTTCAGAATTTGTTAGTAGCAAGAAGTGAAAAAAAGGGGTGACGGTAATGGGATAGAGGTGGAGAGGCAATGGAGAGCTTTGGGGGAAAGGGTGTACTAATTCCACAATTCTATTGTTTTTCACAGTACGGATTTAAAGTCTACATTTCAAAACCTGTTAAAAGGGAAGAACCTCCTGCAACCAAAATAAACCAATGATAGTAATGTTTAAGGAGTTAAATCCAGGTGATTTACACAATTTGTTTTTACAAAAATCAGATGCCAATATTATTTTGCTTTAATTTTTAAAGTTAATTTGTAAACATGTTGAGTTTAGACATGGTTGAGAGTTGAGTAAAGTAACAAAGGAGAGTTAATTAGCATGATACCTTTTATTAGACCAGCAGATAGTTATACCAATGTAGCTACTGTAACCTTAGGCTCCGCTTATAGTGCCGGCGATGGCGATGTCAGGCTACGGTCGCTGGAAAAATCGAATTGAGATGACTTCCTGCGATCGCGACCAAGCCGTCGCTCCATCATGCCATAGCATTGCGCTTACAATAAGCGCTCATGACGGTGGCAATGCATTTGTTTTGATGCGACGTCGCATCGCTGTCGCCATTGCCGGCACTATAAGTGCAGCCTTATTGTCTTCTGTGCTGCTGCTACCTGCGGTCATGCCACCGTAGGATTAACGCTTTGGGGGGGCCCATTCAGAAGCATGGACCCCGCCAAGCATGATCACAGTAGACCTTGTCTCCAACACCACTGACTTTTGTGTCTTCGACAGTGGCGCTGGGCACAGGGACTCTTGCTACATCTGTAGGTTACAAGCTTACATGCAGATAGTTCATAAGTTATACGTTACAAGTAGAAGACCTTAGTCAGAATGTCTAATATGGCTACACCATTTTGTGTGATATTACTTTGTGTTGATGTTTTGACAGTTAAAGCCCCCTCTCCTCTTTATTGGACAGGTTGAGCTAGGTGCTGAGTAAATACTTGACTGACAAGCACCCACCCATTCAGAAACAATCTAGGATGTTTAGCCGTCTCCACTTGGCCACGACCAACTCACTACTGGTGCTCTGCTGGGTAGGACAACTCGCCTACGATCACAGGCACCTCTCCTCCTTCTACCATTGTTAAATGTCCTCTGAGAATCTTCCCAGCTGCAGGGCACATCTCCCCAGTTGCCGCCGCTCCACCGGCATTTGTGAGTAAGTACTTACGTGCCCTCAGCCACGATACATTTTTAAAGTACACGCGTGGGAGAACCTCAGAGGAAATGTCAAAATGGTGAAAGGCAGCTAGGTGACTGGCGGTGCGGTGACCGGAGGCGAGTTGTCCTGGTGGCGGAGTGCCGGTGGCGATTTGGCATGGCCAAATGTCCCATTCCGTAAAGAAACCCCTTCGATATGAAAATTCTTCTGCATTTGCTAAGAAATTAAAATGACCAAAAGCATTGCTTTTATATAAGGAAGACTATTATAATTATTTATTTATAAGTAATAACATATTCCACAGTGCGGTACAATGAGGTACAGAGTTATATAAATTGCATAAATAGAATGATATACCAAATAAGGACAAACAAGCACAACCACACAAAAGGACATTGCGCGTGAAACCTTAAAATTTATTGTAGAGGATTACATTGTTTAATTTTAGTTTTTCAAACAGGAAATGTAAATATACCTTACAGTAAGAAACAACTTCAAATGCTACAGATTGGGATACGAGGCTTCATGTTTTACTCTAATGAACACTGTTATCTGTGGCCAGGGCCGCAGACAGATTTCCTGAGGCCCAACACTAGAGTTACGACCAGGCCCCGCCACCCTCACCCCATGTCAGCAGTCTTGCGAGACCCCCATTTCCTACCATGCCAGGCACCTCTATTTCTTCCCCTCTACCGATGTATTTCTCTCTCCTCTGTCTCACTCAATCTTCCTCACTCACCCCCTCTCTCCTTTCACTCTCCCCTCTCCATCAATTACCCCACTCACTCAATCCCCCCTTCACACACTCATTCCCTCCCCCCTCCCCCTACAAACACAACTCCCCACAAAATACAGAACAAAAAAATCCACTCCCTCAAATATAAAGGAACATTCCCACCCCCCAAATACATACAAAAAACCATAGCCCCAGTAACAGGGTCTTAACCCTGTTAAACAGGCTTGCCTATAATCCAGCAGTGTACTGGTTAATTGCTGATACAATCAACCCCAACTGCTAATCACAGCTCTTTGAAATAGTCTGTTATGAGACAGGAAGTGGGGGATTCCTTAGTCTCACACGTGGGGCTGAACCATGGAAGGACAGACAGAGAGTTCCCTAGTCCACAACTGGGCTGACCTGTGGAACAAACAAATGTCTTGAGCGGCAAAGAGACTGCACGCTGCCAGCAAGACACAGGGGACAATACCTCTAAACCTAGATCCTTAGCACACAAGGGTGCGGACACCAGGAGAACAGAGAAGCCTTCCCCTACAGCTACAAAAACAGATAAGACTTTCTTATGGGACTGTTTATATATCTGTTTATATGTATATATATTTTGGGCTAGCAAATAGCTTAGCTAACCACCCAGTTATAGAGAGGGCTGAACTACATGTGTAGATAGTCTCCAAAGCGGAGATAGGTTTTTGTTTGGCTTATTTTCATATGTTTTGCTGTGTTAAAGGGAAAGGCGCAATAAAGCCTAATTTTAGTTTCACTTTAAACAGTCTCCATTGCGTACCTCTGCACACATCCTCTTACATATGGTGTCAGAAGTTGGGATGGGAGGTGGCCCTTGAAGTTCAAAGGGGCCCTGGAGACTGCCTGTGAAAATGTTTGTGCTTTTGTCTGCATAGTTCCTGCAATCAGTCTGAGCAACAAAACCAAAGAATCACATGCAGCAGTGACCAGATTTAAAGGGCTACACATCCAAGCAGGAAAACTACACTTCACTGAAGAAAGCCACAATGCCACAGTTGGACTGGGAGGACGATGACAGACGGTGACCCACACAAGGGACTGATGCTGTGACTAGAGTCTAGCCCACCACTGCTGAAAGGAAAGAAAAAAAAATAAAAACCCTGGGAATTTAAAATGGCCGCCCAGCTGAAGTCCAAAACAAACTCTGCAAAAAGGGGGAAGAACATGTGTTCCTGGTGTAAAGAGCCCAGCCACATGGAGCAGTGTCCCTTCAGGCCTTTTTCAGATGATGAGGATGGCCCCTACGTGGCCCCAGAAAAAGGGCAGCAGCCAGAGGACTATTTTTTTTCAACGAGCCAAGGAAGTGCAGCAGCAAGTAATGTCCTGTGGACCCAAGGAAGGCATACTGGACACCCAACAAGCTCCTATTGAACCCCCAAAATAACCACAACATATATATAAGCATATGAGCGTCACAGAGGAGTGCTACTGAGCATGGCAATATATATTTAAAATCAGAGACAGAACATAAAACACAGACAGAGCTCAGTTTTTAGCACATCCAGTGAAACTCATACATGGTACAGTGCCTAAATATATATGTATAAATATCAAGTAAAATGGTCTTTTAGTTTAACATTTTTGGCCAAGGAAGGTACAGAAGTTTTACGTAGCAACTGCACATCCAGTATCACTGATGAGAAAGAATTTGTGCACAGCACTGCTGATGTTGTAAAATATACTAAAGTAAAGAAGAAGAAAAAGTCTACAGAGATGCCTGTGAGAGCTACAAACTCTACAAGCAAAGTCTGCCCACATGTAGGACTACCACAATTTGGGGTTCTAGCAAATACTGCGCTCTATTCACTTACCTGACTTTGAGTCCACGTTACACTCCTCCCTCTCCTCTCTCAGATCTGCTACAGACCCTGACAAACTGGTCAGGAACTACAACTCTGCCTTGTCCTCCTCTCTTGATCTACATGCCCCGCTTTCTCTCTGCCGCACTCGCCCTTTTAACCCTAGACCCTGGTTAAATTCCCACATGCGCATGCTGCGTTCCTCCACTCGTTCCTCTGAACGCCTCTGGAGGAAATCTCATACTCTCGCAGACTTCCTTCACTACAAATTTATGCTATCCTGTTTCAACTCTGCCCTCTCGCAAGCTAAACAATCCTACTTTTCTTCACTAATCAACATGCACAAGTCTAACCCACGCCGACTGTTCTCTGTCTTTGATACTCTACTCAAACCACCCTCCGCTGCCTCTCCTTCCTCCATCTCCGCTCAGGACTTTGCTGACTATTTTAAGGAAAAGGTGGAATCCATACGTCAGAACATCCCCTCTGTTTCTTCCTCCCATCCTACACCTCTTCCTAACTCTCCTCCTGCCTTCCTTGACTCTTTTTCCACTGTCTCAGAGGAGGATGTGTCGCTGTTGATCGCCTCTTCTCCCTCTACCACTTGCCCTCTTGACCCCATTCCCTCCCATCTCCTAAAACCTCTTGCTCCTACTATAATCCCTACGCTCACGCACATTTTTAACTCCTCCCTCTGCTCTGGAACCTTTCCATCCTCCTTCAAACATGCAACAGTCATACCATTACTCAAAAACAGCAAGCTTGACCCTACCTGTCTTTCTAACTATCGGCCTGTCTCCCTCCTGCCTTTTGCCTCTAAACTCCTTGAACGTCTTGTATTCGCTCGCTTGCTCCATTTTCTCAACACCTATTCTCTCCTAGACCCTCTACAATCTGGCTTCCGTACTGCTCACTCCACGGAAACAGCCCTCACTAAAATAACTGACGACCTCCATGCTGCCAAAGACAGAGGTCATTACACTCTGCTCATATTACTCGACCTCTCTGCAGCATTTGACACCGTGGACCACCCTCTTCTCCTTCACATTCTCCACACTCTTGGCATTCGGAACAAAGCTCTATCCTGGATCTCATCCTACCTCTCCCATCGTACTTTCAGTGTCTCTTCTGCTAATACCTCCTCCTCCTCTATTGATCTCTCTGTGGGGGTACCCCAGGGCTCTGTCCTGGGACCTCTTCTCTTTTCTCTGTATACACTCTCTCTAGGTGACCTAATAACATCTTTTGGGTTTAATTATCACCTCTATGCTGACGACACACAAATATATTTCTCAACACCCGACCTTACACCTACTGTACAAACCAAAGTTTCTGAATGTCTCTCTGCTATATCATCCTGGATGGCCCTCCGCCGCCTTAAACTCAACATGGCTAAAACAGAGCTCCTCATACTTCCTCCCAAACCTGGCCCTACTACCTCCTTCCACATTACTGTTGGAACTACAATCATTCACCCAGTAGCCCAAGCACGCTGCCTTGGGGTCACACTCGACTCCTCTCTCACATTTGCCCCTCACATTCAAAACATTTCTAAAACCTGTCGCTTTTTCCTCCGCAATATAACAAAGATACACCCTTTCCTC
>WSYH01017980.1:0-11463 GCA_036426205.1 Ascaphus truei
AGAACCATACAATTAGATTGTGAGAGGAATTCTGCGGAAAACCCCAACCTCTCTTAAATAGCGCGTCTGAGTCAGATGGCCATGTGAAGGAACCCAACCCTCTCTAATGTGTGTCTGGAGATCAGATGCATTGTAAGGAACCCCAACCCTCTCTAATACGCGTCTGAGATCAGATGCTCCTGTAAGGAACCCACCAACCCTTCTAATAGTGTGTTGAGATCAGATGCATTGTAGGAACCCCAACCTCCTCTAATAGCGGTCTGAGATCAGATGTCATTGTAAGGAAACCCCAACCCTCTCTAATAGTGCGTTGAGATCAGATGCATTGGAAGGAACCGCCACCTCTACTAATATTGCACCATACAAATTATGTCCTATACATTATCACATGCCATATATGAATAAGGGCATTGAAAGCAGTTATTAGGTTCTCCACTTTCTCTATCCACCTGTCAGCCTTAGGATCCCTGTGACCCCCTCGCTTGTTCTTCCGCCCCCTTATAGGGGGAGTCAGTCTGAGCATCAGGTGTGCAGTGTCCCCCGCCTACCTGTCTTACCCTGCGCTTTCAGATCTCCTTGGAAAAACGAACGGCAGAAGCAATTCTCCAACCAGCAAATCCTTCTTCAATGTCTTCATCAAAACAGGAAACAACTTGTCTACAGATGACCATAAAAGGTTGGATGGCCGGTGTTAAGTGAGGCACCATGAAATGTACAGGGACAATGGCTAGTTTCTGTTCCTGGCACTGAAACTGCGAGATTGCAAGATTTTGGTGCAAGGACCTCACTATATATTAATAACTTTATTTCATCAACAGCGCTTTTCTCTCTTCAAATGGGGATCACAATTACAGTTATAGCGCGCGGTATGCAGCACATAAGAGCTCACAACAAACAGCCCCCTGCCCCCTGTGGGCTTACAATCTATGTTTTTGGTGCCTGAGGCACAGGGAGATAAAGTGACTTACCCAAGGTCACAAGGAGACACGACCCTGGGAACTGAACCAGTATCCCCCTGCTTCACATTCAGGAGCCTCAATTCTGCCAACCACTGCTATTTTGTTTGTTTTTATATATAATTTTAATAAGACTAGTATGACACTATTTATCAGATCCCCAGATAATGCTACCACTAGTGAACCTTGTTTATGCCACACTAACTGTGAGTCAGAAAAAAAAAACCATTACCCGACTCAGACACACGAGACGACACAGAAAGTGGTTGGTGGAAACAAAGATTTTCCTGCCAGCTCGAACCCAGACAAAGGCAGGCGAGGGCACAGTGATAAAGGACGGAAACAGTGATCCACAATATCTCCTCAACACTTTGACACCAGCCGAGACCTCATTACTTAATAGGGGTCTTTCATATGTCCCTACTTATATGCAAAGGTCCTATAATTGGGAAGTGGATTTGATAAATTGATAGACGACTCAGATTGAAAGACTTTTTTAGTCGGATGGACACAAGGGTGGTTAAACACAAATCCAACTTCGGACACGGTTCAACATACAAATTCAAATCTAACCGTACCTTTGATCCCCAAGTGGTGAATCATAGTATTTCTACCTTCATGGGTTTATTAGAAAATGAAACTAGGTAAGCGATCAAATGTCAAAGACTACGTTTTTTTACAACTTAACTAGAGAAGAACAAGTGCTTTGAAATCACTCAGCAGCAGAACAAAGACATCATTATAAAAACTGACTGACAAGGGGGGTTCTATATTGGTGATGTCATACACAGAGTACTGTAATGAAATTGTTGCTCAATTGAGAAATGCTAGTCATTATAAGAAATTACAACGTGACCCAACCACCATCTACACAAAAAAGAGTAGATTCATCATTCTAATGGCTAAGAACAACGGTTGGATCTCCGATGACATTGCTAAATTTCCTTACGCAGGATTTTTCCGGTTATCCGGTTTTGTAGACACTACCCAAAATACATAAATCCAATATCACCACTCTGGGAGACCAATTCTTTCAGCACGTGGCTCCCTGGTCACTCCCTATCACAGTATGTAGATTTTTTCCTGCGCCCGTTGGTACAGAAGTTACCTCTTACACTCAAGATACAACGACTTCATCAACCAATTGGCGCATAGATTGAGTATGACTTGACGAATGTTTACTAGTTCACTTTAGACGTCTCTAGTCTATATACTAACATTCAGACATCAAACGGACGGATTGTGTCATCAGGAATCAACTTGGGAATAACCCAATGTCGATGGGACCCCCCTGCGAGAAATTTCTTGTGGGTCTGATTGAACCGATTCTCCACAAAAAAAAATACAAGTTTTGAGTGGTCTTATTATTTACAACTAATGGGTACGGCGATGGTGAATATGGCCCCATCGTACGCAAATCTATTTATGGATGCCTATGAGCTACTCACATCCTTAATGATTGCACCACACTCTGATTGTATCTTGCACTATACGATACATAATGACATATTCATGCTTTGGGGAGGAGCTGAACAGGATCTTTCAGAGTTTTTAACATATATTAATGGTATAACCATCAACCATTCGATTCACAGAAAGCCATAGCACATCAGAAATTACATTCTTGGACATGATCGTTTCATACTGAGGCAAGCTTGGAACAAGGGTTTTTTCACCAAACCCACGGATAGAAATACCCTATTGGACGCCAGGAGTCACCATCCACCTACTTGAAAAAAGGGTCTGCCCTATTCGCGAGATGCTGAGGGCAGTACCATCACTAGTGATCCAACTGAATGATGCTGCTTGGGATGAGATCGCGGAGCGGTTCAGACAACAGGGTATGATTGATAATGCTGAAATACAACGGGCCCTTACAAGGCTAGAAACTCTACTCGAGAGGAATCCTATTGCGGCTTCCGGCCAGCAGGAATTGACCGCTTCCATGTGGTTTCTAACCTATAGCACATCCTCAAGGCTAATACAGAATAGTATTAGAAACAACTGGCACATTCTGACGAATGATCGAAAAATTGCAAAATATTTTTCAGCGCCACCCCCCTTTTTTGTTACGAGAGGGAGGGCGCCTGGAGGATTCACTAATGATGGCTGTTCATGTGGATAAATACACACAGGCGTAACATGGGCTAAATAAACAACAAGGCGTATACAAATGTAAAGGAGACGTCAATTGCCAATATCTTCTTTTGGGGAAAACCCTTTGCCCATCCACATAGTGGCATTCCTAGCAAGATAACGATTTCATGAATGGTGAATCCCGCTTTGTGGTGTGTATATCATCAGATGTCCATGTGGATTGTATTACGTGGGCAAGACGTCAAGAATGCTGAAGGGGCGCATTGCTCATGCATAGATCGTCCATTCGGAAGGTTTTATGGAGAACAACCTCATGATGAAAGGAAACATTACCAGGCCAGGCATTTTAAGAATCTACAACATGGCCTGGAGACATTTGGTGTGCTGATAGCACAGGCACACTTCCAAATAGAGGTGGCAACAGGAACAAAATATTATTACAGGTGGAAGCTAAATTTATATCGACTTTGAACACCCTGACCCAAAGGGTCTTAATGAGATCTTAATTTGGGCTTGATTTAATCCTGTAGTTTGCAAGGAGACATATATTGTGACTCCCTCATTTACAATAGTTTGTCTCCTTATTCACGTGGTGCTGGATGCATGATCTGTGGTTTGATCTTGTCGCTTTGTTATATTTCACTCTAGTTTGGGTATAATAATATAACTTTTTGGGTATATGCATGTTACTGCTGTTTCCACCTCATGGACCTGAGGAAGGTCCTTAGAGGACCGAAATGTTGGTTTGTCTCTGTGTTCGTTGTGTATTTGCCTAATACATTGTTTTTTCTTTATAACCGAGAGTACTGTTTCTGTTGCTCTCACTTTGGTGATAGCAGCTGTTACATTATTGTGATTATGAAGCACCTTGAAACTTTGCCTATTTTGCTTGGAGTGCCATCTGTCGTGGTTATTATATACTAGCTGAGAAGCCCGGGTGCCGGGATGTTTGTGGTGTGTGGTGGCTTTGGGGGGGGATGTGGTCAACGCGGCCCATGTGCGGTGGGTACATGCTGCTGTGCTTTACTGATGGTGATTGTTATCTGGGTGTGCTGATTTGGAGGGTTTGGTGCTGATGTGGGGTGCGGATGGGCGTTGTGCCGATGGGGGAGAGCAGGCAAGGTGGCGATGTGGGGGTGCTTGATGTTGATGCTGGAAGCGGGAGAGGAAATGCCATTGCTGGGGCGGCAGGGGTACCGTGTGCTTGATGTGGTGGTGCTGGATTAGTGTGTGTGTGTATACCATGTTTTGTATAATTGTATGTGTGGGTGTTGTGTGTATACATGTGTACGTGTGTGTATACATGTGTGTGTATCAGTGTGTGTGTGTAACATGTTTGTGTGTATAAATTGTATGTGTGTGTGTGTGTGTATGTGTACGTGTGTTGTATACATGTGTGTGGTGTGTATACATGTGTGTGTATGTATACATGTGTGTCTGTATACATTGTGTGTATGATAGATTGGTGTGTACAACATGTTTGTGTGTGTGTAGTACACATTGGGTGGTGTGTATACACATGTGTGTTACGTGTGGTATAAGTGGGTGTATAAGGGATCAGTGTGTGTGTACATGTGTGTGTATACGTGTGTGGATACGTGTGGTTATAGTGTGGGATGTGTGTGTGTGTGGTATACGTGCGTGTGTTACGTGTGGTGTTGTATACATGTGTGTGGATACGGTGTGATGTATACGTGTGTGTGTATACGTGTGTGTGGTGTGTGATACGGTGTTGTGGGTATACGGTGTGTGTATACGTGTGTGTGTATACGTGTGAGTGTATACGTGTGTGAGTGTATACGTGTGTGAGTGTATACGTGTGTGGTGTATACGTGTGTGAGTGTATACGTGTGGGAGTGTATACGTGTGTGTTGAGGTGTATACGTGTGTGTGAGTGATACCTGGTGTGTGTATGGTGTGGGTATGTCTCCAGTGTGTGGTGTATTGTCTCCATGTGATGTGGTATGTTCATGTGTGGTGTAGTCTCCATGTGTGTGTGTATGTGTCCATGTGTGTAGTGTATGTCTCCAGTGTGTGTGTATGTCTCCATGTGTGTGGTTGTATGTTTCCATGGTGTGTGTGTGTTGTGTACATGTGTGTGTGTACATGTGTGTGTGTGTGTGTGGGTTGTGTGTCGTGTACATGTGTATGTGTGTGTGTACGTGTACATTTCTTCTGTACTCACCCTCTGTCCTCACCAGCACCCGCTCCTCCAGTCTGCTTCCCTGGCAAATCTGCTGAATGTTAGAGACCGTGGCCCTGGCTGTCAGGATACCGGCTGTAACCCCAAACGCAAGGCCCTGATCCCGCAGTGCGGGAGCCTGAAATGATGGGGGAGAGGGTGGTCAGAACGGAATCTATCCCCGGCGGGAGAGGAGCTGTCGGAGGGAACGAGTAACCGGGCAGGAGAGAGCTGGAGCGAGGGAGGGAACGAGTAAACCGGGCAGGAGAGGAGCTCGGGAACGAGTAACCGGGGAAGAGGAGGGGAGATGCGGGAAGAGTAAACGGGCAGGAGAGGAGCCTGCGGGGAACGAGTAACGGGCAGGAGAGGAGCTGCGGGAACGAGTAACCCTGGCAGAGAGGAGCTGTGGGAACGAGTAACCTGCAGGAGAGGAAGCTGCGGGAACGAGTAACGGGGCAGGAGAGGAGCTGCGGGAAGAGTAACCGGGCAGGAGAGGAGCTGTGGGAACGAGTAACCGGGCAGGGAGAGAGCTGCGGGAACGAGTAACCGGGCAGGAGAGAGGAGCTGCGGGGAGACGAGTAACCGGGCAGGAGAGGAGCTGGGGAACGAGTAACCGGGCAGGAGGGAGCTGACGGGAACGAGTAACCGGGCAGGAGAGGAGCTGGGGGGGAAGGGAGGAACGAGTAACAACGAGCAGGAGAGGAGCTGCGGGGAACGAGTAACCGGGCAGGAGAGGAGCTGCGTGGAAGAGTAACCGGCAGGAGAGGAGCTGCGGGAACGAGTAACCGGGAGGAGAGAGAGGAGCAATGCGTGAACGAGTAACCGAGGCAGGAGAGGAGCTGCGGGAACGAGTAAACCGGGCAGGAGAGGAGCTGGGAACGAGTAACCGGGCAGGAGAGGAGCTGCGGAACGAGTAAACGTGCAGGAGAGGAGCTGCGGGAACGAGTAACCGGAGGAGAGGAGCTGGAACGAGTAGAACGAGCAGGAGAGGAGCTGCTGGGAAAAGTAACCGGGCAGGAGAGGAGCTGCGTAATCCGAGCAGAAGGTCGGGAACAGTAACGCAGGGCAGAGAGGAGCTCCGGGCGATAAACCGGGCAGGAGAGGAGCGAGAATGCAGAAGATAATTTGACACTTTGTTATCCCCCAAATGTTTTGTTTTTGCACTTTCCACAAATTTCTTATCTACCCTGCAGATCAGGAGTGGCCACTCCAGTCGTCAAGGGCCACCAACAGGTCAGGTTTAAAGGATATGCCTGGCTCAGTCAGTGGCTCCGTCAACGACTGCATCACCTGTGCTGAAGCAGGATAATCCTGAAAACCTGACCTGTTGGTCGCCCTTGAGGACTGGAGTTGGCCAGCTCTGCAGTAGTGATGTTCCCAGGCTGGGGTCTCAATTCCTGCTCAGTTTGCTGTCGCCCATATGTACAAAAACCAGGTGAAACCCAGAAAACCAGCCGACTCACCTATAAATGACTCTGTGTGCGCAGCCTGGGAATTGCTGGAGTCGGAGGTCTCACATGATATGCAATGTCTTCTTATACGGAGCGCATCCACCTAGCAAGAGACAGTCAGACTGCGGATCTGCATCGGCCTATTCAACCAGCTTCAATTCATAGTCCTGTATAATTGCAGTAACATTCCGCCCCTAATACAAGGTAACTAGAACACCGCGGCAGAACACACGGTGCTATTCCATCAGCACAGTTGTAGCCCCTACCCAATAGTGTGGCTGACACAGAGGTACCTTCCAGGTTATATATCCCACCTCTGTGTGGTTTCTCCTATTCATGTTGTAACTGTACTCAAAAGCCCCACGGAAGGTATATAACCGTCACATTCATCTTTCATCACAACTTAAAACTACATTTTAGAGTCTAATTAAGAAAAAGTATGTAACACATCTAAGAAATGATTCAGAGCCTGGTTCTGCGATAGCCAGCACTATATTGACTGAATATAGGATATGTAGACACCATAGTAGAGTCACAGGATAGTAGTACCACCAATCTTACCAGAATGATATAATATATTGTTGTGGTAATAAGCCGGGTGTAAATATAAATCAAGCAAATCAAAAAGCAACTTACCACTCAATTTCAAATATATCTCCATATAATTACCAGATGGTCAAAGCCGGTCCCCACGGGTTTGTAGAAATCAAAATGACTAGTAATAAATGTTTCCCCTCCTCCTCTCTCTCTACACTTTCCTTTAATATCTTACGATGTCCCCAATTCTTTCCGCCTCTCTCCCTCCAGCGTTCTTGCTCTCTCCTCCCGTTGCAACTGACTTCCTCTTTCTTTCTCATCTGCTTTCTGTCTAAACGTTATAGCTCGCGAGGGTCCCTTAGTATGCCGGCAAAAGTTTCCCATGTCTAGGTTTCATGGTCTTGGAGCTCCTAGGCCTCGTCCCCAGTGATCGTGACCGCAACGGCGTGTGCGGCGCAAACAAAGAGACGTCCCTGCATGGTGGCCGGCCCAGTCCGTGCGCGCGCATGCGCAAAGCGCGATCGCAATTTGGAAAGTCAAGAAATGTGACTTTGGCGCGGGGCGACCGGCGCTGGCACGTCACGGCGGCGGTTCAGCCACGCCTCCCCGACACGAGTGATTTGAAGTCCTCAGATCGCTTGCGTGAAGGCCACAGAGCCTCCAGCCGTCCGCGCGCTCAGGGGCCGTATGGGCCCTGGCAGAGACAGACAGACACTCTCTTTTATTATTATAGATGTACCAAAATGCAGTTGGGGTTAAATATAGCCCTCAGCATTGAATTCTGCAATGAAATGTTGCACGGACTCCCAGGGCTTCCAGGTGTGTCTCTGTAGCAGGCTATTGTACTAGCTAGAATGATGCACTTCCCAAAATGATGTGAAAGAAGCCCCAGTAGAACCTCAGTGGTACGGGTTATAACCCTATACCATTAATGTCCACAAATACAGTTTCCAGTACTGATAGACTCCTGTAACCAGATAAATAGTAGTAGCTAATTAAACCGAGTCTGTATACAGTAAGGTAGTGCGAGAGGGAGAGTCGGCAGTATAGACGGAAGAATGGTGCAAGCAGGCGGTTTTTCCCCCCTTTAATATGCGCATCAATACAATGCACACAATGATCAGTAATTAGCTTAGTTGCCGATCGATCCGTTCTCCTGTGATCATCAACGGCGAAGATTCGGCTCGGGGGTTCACTAAATTACAGTGCAGCAAAAGAGGACCAAAGATGGAAAGTTCTGTGGGGAAGATCATGTGACCAGGCAGTCACTAGATACAATTGGTGCACTGCTAGAGAGGGCAGAGCTCAAAAAGGGGTGTGCCAGAGCCTGTTTCAGAAGAGGAAGGGGAGTGACTTTGTAAATGGTTGCTTATAGAACAAAAAAATGCTTGTTACTTATAATACATTAAAAGAGTTTATTTTTAATGCTACACGTTTTTCTCGTAGTACAGAACTGATTTTTTTTTTTAAACCACACACATAGGATATTTCTTGGTCGCAGCTTTAAGAACTCCTCTTACACTATCATTCTAGACATGAGTAATTAAAGTAAATATAACATAATAAGGTAGCTGTTTATACAAGTAAAAGCGCTCTCTGTTGGTAATCAAACCAGTTGGAGACGCCAGATGCCCTGCTGGCTGCATGTTAAAGTGGCGCCGGGCGCCGCAAACACAATGTGTGTTCCTCAATGAGGCTGCACATAGTGCGCACAAGCGCGAATTTCTAAAATACAAATCAAATTGTTTTTTTTCGCGCGATTGCCACGTTACAGCTGCGTCACGTGAGCGGTTCAGCATATGAGAAGCCGCGTCACGTGAGGTTCAGCCAATGAGGGTGAGCCAGCCGCGTGAAGCGCCCCCTACGCCTCCCGATCGCTTCCAGCTATGGCGTGCGCGTACAGAGACCTATTGCTTTTATAAAGAGGCAGTTATGTGTGGAGGTTTGTGCACGTCGCTCCAGTGTTAGTAAGGGTGTTCTGGCTGCATGTTAAAGCCCTCTGACCTCGGAGAGAAAGACCACTGGGATCCTGGTGGCAGCTCAGCAGGTAGAGAGTGGCCTCCTGCAGCCTCGTGGTAATGCCTTCGGATTTCCGCTCCGGCCGCTTGGCTCGCCATCTGGACAGTGAATACCGGAGTGATTCACATAAACAGCAGCGAGGAAGGAAAGAGATGAATAAGTTATAATAGAAGAGTTGCACAGGAAACATATTCAGCTCCCCTAAGAGCTCACCTCTATTGGTGACAGTGACTTTTCCCAGGGTGAAGGAGACTACACTAGGTCTCTAACGTCAAAAACAGTAATGTTACATGAGTAGACATATGTACATCTAGTTAAACCTATCTACCACTAGGCTTTTCTGTTCACCTTATGTTTCGATGTCCCTACAATGCAGTCACCATTTTTTGATGCGCCATTGTGCCAGCGACACATTGTCACCTTGTACGAATATTTGGCAGCAGGACTGAGACATGCAACAATCAAGATGCTTTTTTGGGTGCTTGTGCTGCCTCACCCACTGGGTGTCACAAGTTATTGAGCCTATGTCCACCTTTGCAGTGAAGGGAAATAACGCCTCGTGCCCGCTGTGTCACTTATACGCTGCAGTCAGCGCAACGCGTGAAAGAAATACTGGTACTTGTTGTTTTGGCAGATTAGGATAAATCTATTAGAAGAACAGTTTATATAGAGCAATAAGACATGCCATCACCACAGATTAGGCATGGCATAGGAAGTACTGTACATAATGACACATGCCACATAACATGGGTCACTAGGAAAGCAGGCTCCTGGTCGGAGGAGCTTACAATCTACTGGGACAAAAGGATCCATTAGAAGCTCAGGATTGAGGTGTTATATATTTATACAGGGAAGTACCCAGCAGTTCTGACAGGCTCCTCTTCTGCCCTCCGCCAGTGGCTGAGTCTGACACCGTGGAACATCACTCCGGGGACAGAACACGTCTCAGCCCGCGCTACAACATGCTCTCCACACATATTTACTTCCGCACACATTATTACTTCCGCCACACATTATTTACTTTCGCCACACATTGCAAGCACAGCCGCGCTTGCGCTCATTTGCTGCAGCCGTCACCTGTTATCGTGATTGGACATAGTGTAAACGTCACTGCGCGGCCGATTTAGATTAGATCCCTGAACAGACAGTGCGGCCATCTTGGTGCAGTCAGCTGAGAGACAGTTTAGGATCTCAGTGTTATTAGTAGGAGGTGACATATCAGTATAGGATCTCAGTGTATTAGTAGGAGAGGGACTATCAGTATAGGATCTCAGTGTTATTAGTAGGATAGTGCGGTATCAATATAGGATCTCAGTGTATTAGTAGGATAGTGAGGTATCAGTATAGGATCTCAGTGTTATTAGTGGATAGTGAAGTATCAGTATAGGATCTCAGTTTATTAGTAGGATAGTGACATATCAGTGTGGGATATCAGGTGTATTAGTAGGAGAGTGACATATCAGTATAGGATCTCAGTGTTATTAGTAGGATAGTTCGGTATTAGTATGGGGTATCAGTGTTATTAGTAGGATAGTGCAGTATTAGTATGGGGTATCAGTGTTATTAGTAGGATAGTTCGGTATTAGTATGGGGTATCAGTGTTATTAGTAGGATAGTCGGTATAGTATGGGATCTCAGTGTTATTAGTAGGATTGTGAAGTATCAGTATAGGATCTCAGTGTTATTAGTAAGATAGTGCAGTATTAGTATGGGATATCAGTGTTATTAGTAAGATAGTGCAGCATTAGTATGGGATCTAAGTGTTATTAGTAAGATAGTGCAGTATTAGTATGGGGTATCAGTGTTATTAGTAGGATAGTGGAGTATCAGTATAGGATCTGTGTTATTAGTAAGTTAGTTTGGTACAGTATTAGTATGGGATCTCAGTGTTATTAGTAGGATAGTGAAGTATCAGTATAGGATCTCAGTGTTATTAGTAAGTTAGTTTGGTATTAGTATGGGGTATCAGTTGTTATTAGTAGGATAGTTTCGGTATTAGTATGGGATTCAGAGGTTATTAGTGGATAGTGAAGTATCAGTATAGGATCTCAGTTGTATTAGTAAGATAGTGCATGGTATAGTATGGGATCTCAGTGTTATTAGTAGGATAGTGAAGTATCAGTATAGAATCTCAGTGTTATTAGTAGGATAGTGAAGTATCGATGTAGGATCTCAGTGTTATTAGTAAGATAGTGCAGTATTAGTATGGGGTATCAGTGTT